>JASANA010004727.1:0-55538 GCA_030248095.1 Ptycholaimellus sp. GST1_10
CTACCAAGCAATACGTAACTGAACGAAGACCATGATTGCTTTATTGCCATTGCAATTAGGAGAGGCAGGGCAGATCCTCGTCCAGGCGGGGCAGAGGGAGGGGTTGAAGTGGAGGCAGGCGCTCCCTTCAGGGGAGTAAAGGTGTGGTGCGTCCCGGGCTCCTCTCCTAGCAGAGCCGGCTTGGAGTGTTCCCTTGGTGGGGCACTCTGAAGGGTGTGGCAGGTATCCACTCATTAGCAGGGCTCTGGGCCCTGTAATGCCGTCCGTCCCAGCTCTAGTGCCCTCGGGCGCATTCCCGAGCTGGAAATCCCAACACTTGGGGGGGGGGGGGGTGGGGGCCTCCTCTTTACACCCTTCGGGTTGGTAAAGGGGGGCCCTGCAAATGCTGCTGCCTGTTCAATCTAGCCTCATGTGTGCACAGTGCGTGCTCACAGGAGAACTTGAAGAAGAGGCTCAGGATAGTGAGGTGTTGTTGGCTCTGCACTGCGCCTGGCTGGCTAAGTCCTTCTCCTCGTGGTTGAGGGTAGGATACTTAGTTGGCCATGGCGGAGTTGAGCAGGGTGAAGTTGTGCTGGTCCAGGGCGTAGAGGTTGGTGGTGGGGATGTTGCTGGCGGGGCCGGGCAAGTCATCCAAGCACTCTCACTGCTAACCAAAAAGCTGTGCCATCTTTGGCATCACTTTGCAGCATTACCATTGACTGTAGCCTTTCGCAGAGCTTTGTTACTAAAACCATACGGAGGACAACAGTGAAAAGGAGGAGGAAGAGCGTGGGGGTTGTGGGGGAGGGGCAGCAGGTGTCGGAGGACTGGTTCCTCGTCGCCGCCACGGTCCACCTGCTCCTCCTCTCCCTCCATCACTCTTCACAGCGTCCCGGCCTCGATGATGATGGGAGGAATCAAATCACTTTGGAGGCGTTGGTGCTGTTGAGGAGAGGGTAGTCCTAAGTTCTACGGAGAAGTGGGTGGAAGCAGTTTGAGATTAGCCCTGGCGAAAGAAAAGAAGCACAAATAAGTGAGCAAGGAGGGTGGTGGGATCAGGGTTGTCATTTGTTCTTCGACGTCGAAGGCATGCGTGAGGTAGAGCGTTGGAGAGAGGCGCTGGATCCCTGCCTGAAGATTCGCGTGGGGATGCAGATGGCCGACAGGGAGGATGAAGCAGCCGGGGATTGGCTGTGCCAGCTTTGTTGCCGATCTTGTCCTCGCTCTTCCTTCCATTCTTCTTCTGCTTCTTGGCTAGTGTTGGGGGAGACGTTGGGGCTGGGGTCCTGGAGCTCCAGCCGTCCTCCTTCAGCCACTGTCGGAGCTAGAGTGCCTTGAGACAGAGTGCGGGGAGGCTGCTGGAAGGGCAGAGTCTCAGCCAGCATCCAGTTGATGTCGTTCACGGTCTTCTCCTTCGGGATCCACTGGGCCAGTTTCCGTCCAACCATCGTGTTCAGGAAGCCGGCCTTCCATTCCACCATCTTTGCTCTTGCTCGTGCTCCCCAGTCTGTGTACTGGGATGACCAGCAGAAGAAGGCAGCGACAGCACCGGCGGCAACGATGGTGAGGATGATGCTGATGATGATGATGATGGGCTTGATGATGGAGGTGGTGAGCTTGTGCATCTCCACTCGCGTCTACTTTGTCATGTTCTTTGCTCCTTCCGACAGAACTCCCACCACTCCACCTGTCGCCTTCCCGTAGCTTTCAATCTCTTGCACGACTCCCACCAGATCCATGGACAGCTGGCTGGTGTAGTTGATGAGTCCGTCCAGCTTCCTCTCTATGACCAGCATGCCGGCGGCGTAGGTCATCATCGCCGCGAAGGGTGGCATCAGTCTTGCGTTGAAGAGTACTGGGGAATCGTAGCTGATGTTTGGCGCCAGGTGGGGAAGGAATGGTGTTTGCAGGTAGGTGGCGAAGGAGCCTCAAGTGAGCTTGACGAAGAAGGCGCTGATTTCCTCCTTGGTCTGGGGGCCTACAAACTGGAAGGGCATCACTAGGTCCCAGTCAATGTGGGGGCTGTGGTGGGTGAGGTTGTTGCCTGCTCCATCTGGCAGGAACATTACTTCTCCGGTGTTCAGGCAGATGGGCATGAAGGCATAGCAGGTGTCCTCTCCACGGACCTGGTGGAAGGGATAGACAACATCCACTTGCACCTCCACATACTTGGAGACGTAGATCGCGGAGCCCCTGATTCGCCGCCAAATCCTGACAGCTGGTCAGTGCTTGCAGGCCGTTCATCGGGCTCATGAAGAACAGCTGTCGCAGCAGTTGGTACTGGGGCTCTACCATGATGCACATCCGGTGCTCCTCTTCAGGTTCAGCTTCTCCATCATGTCCACCAGCTTGTCGACAATGTAGTGAAGCTTGCTCTCAATGGGGTCATGTTGGGAGGGCCAGTTCTCAATGTTCTGAAGTCGGGCATGGATGGTGTTGGTTCTTTTGTCCTTAGTTCCAGGGTGGACAGGCCGCCGCGGCGGCCTTCGTCCTTTTCATCCTCGCCTAGCAGTCATCTTCTCTTCACCTCTTGTCATCTCTGGTATTGCGCAGTGGCCTTTCGCTGCTTGAAGCTTCACACAGCTCTCCTTGTCCACCTGGCATCCGTCCAGGCCACCAAGGTCCATTGTGAGGGCGTTGTGGGAGGCGTAGACGGAGCCCTTGGTGATGAAGAGATTGGTGGTCTGGTAGCTGTAGGTCTTGAAGCAGCAGGGCCACTCAAAGTGGAGCGTTTGGTTGGTGGACCAGATGCGATTCCCCAGCTGCACCAGCTCCATGCCTCAGAACCTCTTCATCTTCCAGGCGCTCTGGCACTTGTGTGCGGGGACGCTTTGAAACTCGGAGGGGTTGGAGTTGCCCCAGTTGAGGAAGTGCCTGAAGACGTCGTTGTGGGTGGTGGTGATGGTGACCTCCAGAGTGCATCTGGCGGCTGGCACACTGGGTCCAGAAGGTTTGGGAAGGTAGAGGTTGACTGGGTGATAGGAGAGGGGAGTGGGCTTGGCGTAGACGGTGCAGTCGCGGGTGTACTCTGGAAGGATGAAGGGGCGCCCTCCTCCATGATGACGGGGACAGAGTTGAAACTTGATCCCTCTAGGAGGTGCCACTTCCATGTCCTTCCGATGTCGCTGTCCTTTGGTCAGTTGCACTCTGATCTGATGGCTGGTAGTGGGAGAAGGATGAGGGGAGGAGATGGGTGATAGATGGATGGCGGATTGGAGGAGCAGTGGTGGGTGAGTGTTGGCCATGGGAGGAGCAAGTGTCAGAGGGAAGGCTGCGGCGGAGACGCAGGGTAAGAGCAATGTGGCCACCAGCATTCCTAGCATCACACTCACTCTCCTGTTCTGCACAGCAGTGAGAAGGGGTCTTTGGCATGGAGAAGGTGGAGGACTGTCACTGTCGCTATCTCCATTGCTGCGCTTGCGACTTTCCCTGCTTCCATTTTTTATCTCCAACTCCTTGTTGTCTTTCTTGCTCCTTGCCAGCTTGCGAGTGGAAGTTGGTCTTTCATCCCTTTGCTCTCTTTCCCTTATTTGCTCTTCCCCCTCCTGGCTGGAAAACACATAGCGGCAGTAGCCCTTCGGGAGGACAAACTGCTTGATAGAGAGGTCATTGGGCTTGTCTCAGTGTTTTTGTTGGAAGATTTGTTTCATCTTGTGGAGGGGGATGTTGCGGTTGATTTCAAGTGTGAACGGGAACTTCACCTTCATCATCAACTTAGCCAGCTCCACCAGCTTCGTCCCACCCAAGTAGCGTGGAGGAACTCCTGCGTCATCACTCCATCCAGGGACAAAGGCAAAGGGTGAAGAGTAGTAGAGATAGAAGTTCTTGAGGTTGGGCGGCAGGAGTCTGACTTGTGCTTGTGGAGGTCTATAGGTCAGCGGTGATTGAATGGGGAGGCAGAGGGTTAGGAAGGTGGAGGGGTCGGTCTTGAAGTGGGTGACAGAGTGGAGCTGTGACAGCAGCCTGAAGTGTGCCGGGGATCTGCCATTCTCCCAGTCGCAGTAGTAGATCTCCAGGTGCGTCAGATGGGGCAGGCTCAGCAGGAGCTTTTGTAGCTCCGCAAACTCCATGCGGTAGTTGCAGTTGAGGCACAACTTGGACAGTGAGGATGGGAGCGGAGTGAGGACCATGTTCAGCTTGGCCGCTCTCAGGTTTGGCGCTAGGTTTGGCAGGCTCTCATGCGCCTCTCCCAGCTCCAGTTGTTGAAGCTTTTGAAGAGCGCAATAATGCTTGGCAGAGAGGGCGCCAATGCCCTGTATGCGCTGGATGCTGAGCCTCTCCAGGTTGGGCGGGAGAAGGTCCCAGAGTGAGGGGCCTGAGAGGGGAGCATGGACTTCTGGGAGGCTGAGGTGTCGCAGATTCGGTGTCAGCTTGCCCAGGTTCAGTGCATCCATCTTGTCCTGGTGCATGAACTCCAAGGTCTCCAGCAACGGTAGAGGCGTTTTCCATCCGCTGTAGAAGAAATGGTGCCTCTCAGCACCGACTCTGATGAAGAGTTTCTTGAGGTGGTGCAAATTCTTGAAGTGGTGTCATTGAGCTGGAGAAGGTGCCATTTCTTGGCCTCCGTAGACTTCCAGTGTCTGGAGGTTGGGCGCCAGGTGCTCCAGGGTGACCTCCATCATCTCGGTGCACCGGAAGGCCTTGAGGTTGAGCTTTAGGAGTCCGCCCAGCTTTCCCTGCCAGTAGGTGAGATCCTTCAGGGTGTTGGGCAGGGCATCCCAAATGCATGGCTTCAGTTGCTTCAGTTGTTCCAGTGCTTCCGCTGCTTGGAGGAATGGGTGGAGGCAGCCGAAGAAGCCTTTGGCGTTGGTCAGTTGGCAGGTGATGTTCAGCTGGCGCAGAGTCTTGGTCATCTGTGGCAGCCTCAGCAGTTCCGCCTTGGTGATCACCTGGAAGTGCTTGTAAGGGAGGCAGTACTCTTGTTCCTTTGAGACCTCCCAGGCTCTGCCTTCTCTGTTAGATGGTCTAGGGCCCACCGTCCTCCACAGGTCCAGTTCTCCCATGAACATGTGATGGGGAATGTGAAGGCGGCAGGGGTGGCCCTTAGAGAGGCTGCGGAGGATGCGCTTGCCGATCTCCTGGACGTTGAGGACTTGCCACATGCGGTCCCAGATGTCCTCCTCTTCTTCTTCTCCATCCTTCTCTCTCTCCTCTTCCTCCTCTTCTCTCCTCTCCCTGATCAGCGCTGACTCGTAGCCACATCCTCATGGACCAGCGCGTCTCAGGGCAGTTCGTTCAAGGTAGGGGTCAGGGGCAAGAACATTGTCGCTGAGCCTGATGCCATGAGGTGAGGGAGGAAGGAGGCAATGCATGCCGGGAGGTGGAGTAGGAGGTCGGGGATGGTGCCATCTGTTGTTTGTCCTGGGGCCTCGTCAAGGCCGTGAGGCTCGTGCCTCCTCCACGTCGGAGAGGGAGATCTCGCTCTTCTCTGATTCTTTGCTCTTTGTCGACTCTCCACTCTCCTCATCACTTGTCTCTGAGTCAGTTTCTTCCTCCACTGCTCCCATTGTCAGCGCTGATCGGATCAGTTCCTCCTTGTTGGTGGGTGCAGACTGGGCAGTGCCCATGAGGAGCGGTGGCGTTTTGCAGGCCGCTGGCTAGGATGCAGGCAACGTCCTGGACGCCGAGTAGGAGGTTGACATGGTAGTTGATGGCATGGTCTCTGGGCGGCATGTTGAGGATGTCCGGGTGCTGCTCGTGCAGAAGGTCCCACTCTTCTTCCTCGAAGGCGGGGCCAATCAGCATGGCGGCACTCACGTCGTTCTCCACAACCCACGCCACCAGGGTTGCCGTGAAACCATTCTCCATCTCCAGCATCAGCAGCGCTTGGTCCATCGCTATTCTCCTTCTCTCTCCTTCGCCAAAGACTCCAACGTTGATGGTCTGGTGGCCTCTGAGGCAGAGACTGAGGGCGGGGGCGATGGCACGAGTGACGGTGGTGAGCTGGGAGCCTGTGTCCAGCAGGCAGTTGGCTGGCTCTGAGAAGCTCCCGTCACCAGCGTGAAGCTGTGCTGTGAAGTTCAGCATCAGCGGCGCCTTCCCATGCAGCTCACCTGTGGATGCTGTCATGGAAGACAATGATCGCTCCCTTAATGGTTCTCCCTCTGGCCTTTCATCGCACTCCTTTCTTCCAGTGTCTGAAGGTTGTTGGGAAGGGGATTGGCTGGATTTCTCCATCTGTAATTGCGTGGCTGGAGAAAAAAGGGGGGCATCAATGCTGGCATTGCCGCTGGGCTCTTTGGCTTCTCGGCTTCTGGTTCGGCTTTGTCACTCGCTCCGCGCTTTCCCGTCCACCTTCTTCTCCTCTGCTTCATCCTTTCTCGTTGTTTGTTTCTCGATGATAGCTACTGCCTCTCCCTTCTTCTTCACTCCCTTGTCTGGTGAAAGACTCCTCAATTTCTGCTTGATTTGGGAAGAAATGTTTGGAGATGGAGAGTGTGAGCAGGAGGGAGTAGAGGATGGAGGTGGTGTGGAGGAGATGTCGGGTGTGCTGGATGGACTGCTGAGACTACGTAGACTGCAAGGGCTGGCGGGGGTGTTGGAGTGGCTGTGGGTGCTGTTGTTGCTCAGGCTGCTCTGGATGCCTGAGTCCGCATGCTTCTGAGGCAATGAGCACAGCGTCGATGAGGAGGAGTTACTGGATGCCGCTTGTTTGCTACCTTTTTGTCGGGTGCCTTCCTTCCTCTGGGGCCTCGGCTTCAGAGAGGGGGCTGGGTTGGAATGAGTTTGGAGGTTTGGTTTGGAAGCAAAGGGCGGTGTGATGGGTTCACTCCTGACACATGCTGCAGACATAAGGAGTGCTGCAGGTGGGTGCCAAATGTCCACTTCCCAGGCAACAATAGCACTGGGCCCATTTGGAGATCTGGTTCTTGTGGGCGGTGGGGGTGGTGTAGAGAGGGCACTGCAGGGGCATGTGCTTGTCGTTGCAGAAGGGGCAGAAGTCCTTTTTGTCATCCTTGGACTGCTTTGCCTTCACAGCGCTTGGTGGCTGCGGCAACTCTGACTCCGCCTGTTCTGTGTCCTTCGCAATCGTGGCCCCCGCCGTGAGGAGGGAGGGGCCAGATTTGGATTTACTGCCTCTTCATTTGGTTCGAGGAGGGAGCAAGGTTTCTTGTAGGTGCACATTGTCTGCCTCTTGTTCCAGGAGGGGGATAAGGTGTTGGAGGGAGACTTGATGGGATTGAAGGGGGTGTAGACAGTTGAGGAGTCTGGAGCGGATTTCTGTTGGCAGTCGTTCAAAGATGATGGGGGCAAGGTGTAGGAGCGTGGTGTCGGCCAGCTGGCACGTGTCCATCAGGAAGTGGTACTTCGCTTTGAGGGTGTCCACAAAGGATTTCAGGTTGGTCTGGTTGGCGCGGGGAAGGACTTGGATGTGCTCCTTGGCGGTGCTGATAAGCAGCGAGGGGTTGTTGTACTCCTGGTCAAGGTTGTTGAGGATGAGGTTCATGTTGTTGGGATTGCCGGAGTAGAGGTTCAGGATGTTGGCCGCCGGTCCCTTCAGCGCATCTGCCAGCAGCAGCATCTGCTCCGTTGCCGTGATCGGAGCTTGCTGGACAATGTTGTTCCAGAGACTCCGCCAGCAATTGTATTCCAGCGGGTTCCCTTGGAACTTCGGCAGCTGGAACTTGGGAAGGCTGGCCCGGGCCTGCTGGTGAACAAAGGTGGCGGCTATCTGAGTCATGGCCGTTCCCATCAATGGCACCAGTGTTCCTTGTGTCGGTGCTGCTTCGTAGTCTACAGGTCCTTGCGGTCCTTGGATCAGATGAGGTTGAGGCGCAGCCATCTGTTCATACTGTTGCGGTGGTGGCATGAAGTCACATTGAGGCGGCTGTAGCAGGGGTGGGCCTGCCTGTTGAGCGTGTTGCGGCGGAGCCAGCAATGGAGGCTGTACATGCAGCGGCGGTGGCGGTGGCCGCGTCTGCGGGGCCGAAGGTGGATGATGGGGCGCTGGGGGGTCCGGCAGGGCCATAGGCAGCTGAGCTGGCTGAGGCGGCATTTGTTGCGGAGCAGCTTGTTGCGGGGCCAGCTGAGGCAGCACCTGGGGCTGAGCAGCTTGTTGTGGGGACGGCTGAGGCGGCACCTGGGGCTGAGCAGCTTGTCACGGGGCCGGCTGAGGTGGCACCTGAGGCTGAGCAGCTTGTTGCGGGGCCGGCTGAGGTGGCACCTGAGGCTGAGCAGCTTGTCACGTGGCAGTGGCTGCTGCCATGTGGACGCTGCTCTTCTTCCTTCCTCCTCCCTCGCTCTCCCGGGAAGGAAGACTGGAGGCTCCGGCAGAGGATCTCGTGGGGGCAGAGGAAGTCAGAGGGGTGCCGTTGACGGCTGCAGTACTGGGACGCGTCTGACCTCCACAGGCGCAGCCTCTGCCTCACGCTGTCTTTCTGGAAGGAAGGTCTCCACAGTCCTCCCCATCTGTCCCATGTCCTCTTGGAATTGGGAAGGATGTGGAGGACAAATGAGAGGAGTTTGCGTGGGGCAGAAGGGGATCTGGGTGTAGATCGGCTGCATCTGGAGTGGGGCCAGAGTCCGCGTCAGCGCTGGCTGGCTCCAAGTTTGCCCTTGGAACTGGAAGTGCTGCTGCACCAGCGGATGGGGCAGCATTTCTCTGACTTGGACTTGCGCCAGCAGATGCGGCGGTGCTTCGGGCGGAGGGTGGATTGGCAGCTGAATCGTCTGAGGTTGATGTAACAATTGCTGCTGGTGCCACGGTTGTTGCAGCTGTTGTTGCTGGGTGGCGAGGACAAAGTAGAAGGTCCCCAGTGGGGGGATGGAGGATGGCCGTGGGTGGAATCGCTTCTCCGGGGTGCTGGCAGGACGATTCCTGCCAGCTAGCTGGCCACTGGCTCCAGTGCTGTCCCCTTGCTGGGCGGCCGTCTCCTCCTGCCTCATTCACTCTCCGCGCGGCTTCCAGCTCTTGCTGAGTGTGTCCGTGAGCGGAGATGAAGGAGGCGCTGACCTCCATGTCATCCACGTCTCCTCTCTGTGGGTGAGGAGTGGAGGGAAGATGAATGAAGGGTGGAGGAGGTTCTAAGCGGTGTCCCAGCTGTGTTCTAAGCGGTCTCTCTCCATAGGCATAGAAGCCTTCTGGACAGGGCTCGACTGGAGCCCCTGGGTAGTCTCTCGGCGGTGGTTGTGGCGGTGGAGACTGAGGCCGCTGCAGCGGCAGCGGCGGTGGTGCTTCCGCAGGCAGAAGACCTTGCAGACGCCCCTGTGACGTCTTCATCAGCAACGGCGACTGAGTCTTGGGGCTGATCGCCAAGTAGTAGTGACCTTGAGGCCTGGCGGTGGAGCAGTAGCAGCTCTGTGCGGCTGTGCAATGGTGGCGCTGAGGCCCTTCTGTTTGGCTTTGGCTCTGAGGCCCCTCGGCATGCTCTTCTCTGTGGTAGGAGGGCATGTGCTGGGCGCTGTCCACCAATTGCATTGGCTGGGTGGCCTCCAACGTCGAATTTGGCAGCCAAACTAAGCTCATGTCCATCCTGGCCATGGACACGTCATGCATGGCAGCCTTCACGCCGCATTCTGGCAGGTTCTCTTGCATCTCTGTGAGGGAATCGGTAGGTTCTGCATAGATGGAGGGTGAATGGTAGTGCTGGAAGGGTTGGTGGAGATTGTGTGGGAGCTGAGGGTGAGATGAAGAGGTGGAGTTGAGGGGAAGAGAAGTCAGGCGTTGGGGTGCCATGGGGTAGGCAGGTTGCTGAGAGATGGGAAGGGCAGTGCCAGGAGTAGGAAGGTGGGTGTGGGGGGTGGAGACGGGAAGGAAGGTGGCGGGCTGTCAAGTGACAATCTGTTCGCGGGCCACGGGGTAGTGCACATAGACGGGGGTGCTGTTGGGGATGGCGAGGGCCTGGGACACGCCGTCCGTCGGGGTCTGTGGGTAGGTGATGGCCAAGGGGGTCTGCGGGTTCTCCGGCTGGGGCTGGTAGGCCTCCGGTTGCCAGTAGTAGGGCACCAGTTGTCCTTGCAGACTCCCTCCGCTGGGCATCATCACAGTGTAGTTGGGGTGGAGGTCAGAGGGTTGGGGAAAGACGGGAGTTGAGTGAGCTGCCACTGCAGACTTGATCGCCAGTCTTGGCAGGGTCGCCAGCAAGGCAAGCTGCTGCAGCGAGGAGTAGGAGCCTGGTTGGCTGGGCGGCGCCAGAAGGGCCAGCCTCGTCTGGCTTGCCGGCAGTGCTAGCTGCTGCTGACTGGAGGGCAGAGCCAATTGCTGGTCCGTCGGCTGGGAGAATGGTAGGGGGGCTGCGGGCAGCACCAGTAGCTCCTGGCTGGCTGGCAGCACTGAGGGTTGGCAACATTGCACTGCTTCCTGGCTCTCCGATGGTGGGAAGGAGTGAGTCCCCACTGCCTGTGCTAGGACAAGGCAGGTTTGATGGAGTTGGGAGAGTTGTGCCAGGCAGGGCTTGAGATGTGGGTCCTGTGGGGCCAGGTGCTCAATGTGTCCGCCCAGCACCTCGATGGCCTGATTGCAGTGCCTCAGGTTGGTTGAAAGCTGTTGATGCTCTCCCGATGCTTCGCTTTCTGGATGCTCGCTTACTTGGCGGCTTGGCAGGCTCTGGCGGGACTCCATAGACTGGGACAGGCTGTGCGACGGGAACTCTGTGGCTGTGCGCCATTGGCTGCATGATGAAGGCACTGTAAGAAGTTCCGCTGTAGTTGAAGGAGGCGCTTCCTCTGAGAAGGGCATCTGATTGCGGGGGTTGGGGTTGTTGGAAGGCAGCTGGAAAGAGGTTGGGGTGAAGAGCTGCAGTGAGAGCATCTGCATTGGCTTGGATGGTGGTGGTGGCGTTGAAGCCAAGAAACCAAGCGCACCGCAGACGGTAGTGTAGATGTCCATGCAGTTCTGCTGGATCTGTGGGAGTGTCTCCAGAGACTGGTAAGGGACCATCTGCAGGATGATGGCGATGTTGTTGGGATGGTAGATGCCCTGGGCCACCAGCTGATGCAGGATGGGAATCAATGGTGATCCATTTCCCAGCTTCCCACAGCAGCTTTGACAGAGGTAGCTAGAGACAGTGTTGGCCAGCAGGAAGAAGCACAGTTCCATGATGTTGAGGATCTGGTTCCTGCGCAGGTCGTGCTCCAGGCGGGCGCTGGCGCAGTTGAAGCAGAAGCTGGTGCTGCAGTGTTGGAGACGAAACGTCTTGGATGGTGGCTCATCGTCCTCCTCTTCCCCCGGAATGGCTTCATCGATGAACTTCTCCAGTTTGATCTCCAGTCTGTTCTGCGACGTTACTTTCAGTGAGTGGAAGTGGACCTTGGGCAAGGTTCCCCAAGGTGCACTGTCCACTAATCGATGCCACTTGCTGCATACGAGGCGAGTGCTGGCGAGGCTGTGTCCATCTAGACGTCGTAGGATCAACTCCAACATCTCTTTTGGCACATCGTCGAGTGTGGGCAACATCGTGGTTGGTGCCGCTATGGGGAATGTGGGGGACGGGTACTGTCCATCCTGCCCCGGCTTTTCTTGTTTGAAGCAGTCACTTGAGGCTGTCGAAACAGATGTCCAGTAGGCTGTGTTTGTTGGATCAGCCTCCTAGTTGGCTGCAAAGCAAACTCCAAGTAGTCTGCACTTTTAGTCGGCCACTGGTTTGGCTGCAAAACGGACTCTTAGTGGTCCATACTTGTTGAATTCAGCCACTTATTTGGCTGCAAAGCAGACTCAAAGCAGTCTGCGCTCGTCCAGTCAGCCACTTGGTTGGCTGCAAAGCAGACTCAAAGTAGTCTGTGCTCGTCCAGTCAACCACTTGTTTGGCTGCAAGGCGGACTCCTTTTGGCCTGCACTGACGAGATCAGCCACCTGTTTGGCTGCGAAGCAGGCTTGAAGTAGCCTGCGCTCGTCCAGTCAGCCACTTGTTTGGCTGCAAGGCGGACTCCTTTTGGCCCACACTGACGAGATCAGCCACCTGTCTGGCTGCAAAGCAGACTCGAAGTAGCCTGCGCTCGTCCAGTCAGCCACCTGGTAGGCTGCAAGGCGGACTCCTAGTGGCCCGCACTGACAAGATCAGCCACCTGTCTGGCTGCGAAGCAGACTCGAAGTAGTCTGCATTTGCAGAATAGCCGCCGGGTAGGCCTCGACTGATGCTGAGGGTTCATTGTTCCATTCTCCTTCCCATGTTGATAACCAGCCACCTGGTAGGCTGGGCGCTGTCATTGCCACCTAGTAGGCCTGTGCTGTCGCGAATCCTGTGCTCGTCAGCTCAGAGTTCTGTAGAACAAATTTGCTCTCCTCTGCATCCTCCTTCCATCCGTTGATGGCTCAAGGTGGCAAAAGGCGTACTAGGCCTTTGCAGAGTAACTAATGGGCCACTGTGCCTCCAAAGAGAGAAGGAACGAGGGGCTTTGCCAGCCCTTCACGTGCTGCCGCTCCCATGTCGGTCGTGCCAGCTATTGAAACCTGCCATTCTCCCATTTCCTCAGCAAACGGGCAGGGTGTAGCAGGGCATGCCCCTGCAGTCTTCCTGCCTCCCCCCCCCCATAAGGGCGACAGAGAAGAGTAGCAGTGAGGCCGAGTAGTTGTTGCCCACTGGCTCTTTGTAGCTCTTAGGCGGGGTTTTCCACAGGCATCTGAGTTTGCAGTTCAATCCGCAGTCGGTGTCCACAGATGAAGGCTGCTGTGAAGGAATTGCTAGTGACAGCTGCTGCGTCATTGCTGTTCTCAGGTCTGCAGTCGGAGTCCACAGAGGAAGGCTGCTAGAGATGAGAAGCTTGGCAGTTGAGTTTTAGTCCTACTGTTTGTCGAATCCTGTCCGAAGTCTGAGTCCACAGCTGAAGGCTGCTGGAGGAGGATTGCAGGGACAGATTGACTCGTGATGTAGTTGCTGCTGTTTGTCGCCTCCCATTTGCAGTCAGAGTCCACAGAGGAAGGCTGCTGAAGTGAGAGTGCAGGGACATTCTGAACTCCTGGTGGCCGTAGGCCTGTGCCTGCCGAATCAGGCCATGTAGACGGGGTGGCCGTTGGCCTGTGCCTGGTTCAGGTTGCAGTCGAAGGCGACTCAGTTGCCGCTGAGCTTGCTGGACTTGGCCATGTAGAACAGATGACCATAGGCCTGTGCCAGTTGCATTTCCTTCATTTGTAGCTGAAGAGCAGAGAAGAAATGCGCTGGCTGTTGATGAACATTGATGTATCATTCTTTAGCGACCAATTGCTTGGCATAGAATGAGAAGAGGTCAATGGGTGTCTGGAGGCTGTAGGTGAAGATCTGGGAGCCGAAGCCGAGGCTGTGGGTGGAGGTCTGGAAGCCGTAGCCTTTGCAGATTTGCGCCGTCAAAAAGGTCGGCAAATCTAGTCAGACACAGTGTAGAACGGAAGTTCTGTAGATATCTTCTTTTATCCATTTTAGGATAATAGAAGCATTGATGAGAAGTTTGCCACAGTATTTCATTAAAGTAAAACTTTAATGCTATAGTCAGTGATATCTTGAAAGGCAGAGTTGATGCCGCTCCTTTCAGGCCTCCTTGAAGGATGAAAAGAGGAAGAAGGTTTGTAGGTGATTGCCGGTGTCCATCTATACACTGGCCAAGCGGTGCTTGCTGGAGCAGGTGTGGGCCTTGGGGCTCCGCAAGGGGTGCTTGGGGGTAGATGGAGGGGAAGGTTGAGGAGGGGTAGGGGACTGTCGGCGTCCATCTGTGCGCTGTCCGAGAGGCGCCGGCTGGAGAGGCTCTGCATCTCAGAGATGTTCATCTAGGCGTGCTTGGCCGGGCAGAGTGCACTCGAGGCCAATCTTGGCCTGTCGAGGTTGGATGGGCTGGGGTAGAGAGGAGGTGCTGTGAAGACTTGCAGATATGCCGGCGGTGTGAATGGCAGTGTTCTTGTAGCGGCGATAGAAGAGGCTAGTCTTCAACTCCTGTCTGTTGTCTGAGAGGCACCGGCTGGAGAAGCTCTGCACGCACTTGCGGCCAATCTTGGCCTGTCTCAGGTTTGGAGGAGGTGGGGCTGGAAGGTAGAGGTAGGGTGCTGTGAAGACTTGCAGATATGCCGGTGATGCGAAATGCGATGATCTCAAAGTGGCGATAGAAGAGGCTAGTCTTCAGCTCCCATCCTTAGGAGAAAGGAAGAGTGTTTGAGGGTGCAGGGTTCGTTGGCGTTCATCTGTGCGCTGTCTGCGTGGCACCTGCTGAGGATGCTCTGCTTCTCAGAGATGCCCAGCTGGGCGCGCTTGGCATAGAAGAACGCACTCTGGGCCTTTCTTGATCTGCCTCAGTGAAGGAGGAGGGTTGAGGTTAGATGGAGGGTGTCATGAGGACATGCTGAATGCACTGGCGGCTAGATAGACAATGTTCTCGTAGCGGCCGTAGCTGAAGCAGGTATTCGGCATCCATTCCTATGAGGAGTGGAGGAAGGGGGGTAGTTTGAGGATGCTATTTATGACGATGTCGGCACGTTCAATGCAAGCACTGACCATCTGGCTGTAGTCCTTCTAGGCATTGGCCACCTGGCTCAGGTTCAGGTCCAGAGACAGGCGGATCATGGCCACGCAAATAGAGGCGCTGGCCTGTAGGCCTAGGTTCCTGTTTGGGTACCCTTCTCTCTTGCCCGGCGGCAAAAGTAGAGGCGGATGTAAGAGATGAATAAAGATGGACGCACATGTTGGCAGTGCAAAAGGCGGGTGGTATGAGCTAGGCAATGCTTAGGCACCTGTCGCACTGGAGGCTGTGAGGCTTTGAAGGGACGAATTGAGAGGGCTTGTATGTCTGGGGTGCACTAGGCGGACATGCAGGGCTTGTAAGGCTCAGGCATTTGGTACAAGCGAATCCGCTGGAGGGAGGACTGGAAGTCCTTTGGCCATGTAAAAGCCCCAGGATGAGAGGGCGGCGAAGCTTTGGCCACACCTTTTAGGCATTGCAGAGTGATGAGGGACTTTCAAGGTGGTGAGAAAGTAGTACTTTCTCTGCACTTCTTATGACTGGAACAGTTGGCCTGGCTGGGTGGCACCAAATTCTGCAGCTTGGGATGACAGTGTCTTGTCTGCTCGGGTTTACGTCATTTCTCTTACATTGATCCTTTAGGCCCATAGGCAGGGGCTAGTGGCCGTGCAATTGCTTAGTTGAATGCGGCGGAGAGTTTTCTGCAGCTCGGGATGACGCTGAGCAATCGTTTAGGCTGAAAGCAGCGAAGAATTGATGCAGCTCAGGATGATGCTGAGCAATTGTTCAGGTTGAGTGCCGTGAAGAAATTGACGCAGCTTGGGATGATGCTGACAATTTGTTCAGGTTGAGAGCCGCGAAGTAATTAACACAGCTTGGGATGATGCTGAGCAATTGCTGCAGGTAGTAGGTGGAGAAGAAGTTGACGCAGCTTGGGATGATGATGGGCAAGTTGCAGTCGTTGATGGCCACGAAGAGATTGATGCAGCTCGGGATGATGCTGTCAACTTGCTCGGGGTATAGGTGCTGAGCTGAAGGCAGGGTGGAGTTGGAGGAACTGCCAGAGCAGAGCTGTCTGAAGGCCACTCCAAAAGAGGCCTTGCAGAGTTACGTAAACTTTATGTTTAGTGCTACTCTTGCCTCCTTTTAGATTTGTTGAAAGAAGCATAGATAGAATTTACATATCTCAATAGATAGTGCAAAGTCTGGCAGGCGGCGAATTGATCGCAGTTGGCCAATTTGTCAGCGTGTCTGTGGAGGTGGAGCTGGAAGCCGTCCAGGTTTCCATATGCCTGGTACGCCACCAACCTCTTACTGCTGGGCGGAGCAAGGAGGAGGGTGGAGGGCAGGAGACCCTTTTGAGGTCTGGAGTGGGCACCTTCCAGATGTGGAACTTCATGACGCTGTACGCGTTCATGCAGTTGCCGAAGTTGTTGCAGAAGCCGTCCAGGATTCCGTAGGCC
Source organism: Ptycholaimellus sp. GST1_10 (assembly GCA_030248095.1). Classification (NCBI taxonomy): domain Eukaryota; kingdom Metazoa; phylum Nematoda; class Chromadorea; order Chromadorida; family Chromadoridae; genus Ptycholaimellus; species Ptycholaimellus sp. GST1_10. Next base: position 15,801 of record JASANA010004727.1, read on the forward strand.
TTGTACACCACCAACCTCTGGCTGTGGGACGCAGTAAGGAAGGAGGGTGATAATGATGGCCCTTGTGGAATTGGAGAGATGTCTTCCAACGGCGGAGCTTCATGGCGCTGTGCATGTACATGTAGCTGCCGGAGTAGAAGGCGGCGCAGATGCTGGACTAGTCCCGCTCGATGCTGGAGCAGAGGATAGGCAGCAAGCAGTGGCCGCAGTCAAGCAGGTGGAGTTTGGAGGCCAGTTGATGTTGCTGATGGTGAGCTGGAAGGGGCAGAGGCCGCAGTCAAAGCTGTCCAGTATACTGAACATGTTGCAGTCTGCAGCGTTCAGGTTCCAGTTGTGGCTGTCCAGAAGGCCACAGCGAGAGCAGCGGTAGTTGTCCAGGAACTACGCAGTCTTCAAGGAAGGGCAGAAGGATGAGGGCGCAGGTTTCTGGAGGCCCCTTTGTGGATGGCATTGCTATCGGAGCGTACGCAGAGGATGAAGGCTTCGAAGGCGTTGCGCTTGCAGTTGACGCTGTCCATGAAGTGGTCCTTCTGGCTGTAGGTGAGCAGGCTGGGGTTGCAGATGGCTGGCAGGGCGCAGAGGCCGCAGCGGATGCAGTCCGCTAGGCTGTGCCCATGCAGGCTGCTGTCAAACATCGAAGAGTAGGGGCCGATTCTGAACTGGGCTGGTCTTCTCCAGTGATGCTCAAAAGTTTACAAATCCAAAAGGATTCATAAATGGTGATGGCTGGCAAAGATTGCAGCAGGCAGCAGTGAGTTTGAAAACTGATCGGAGCCGATTTCCAAACTCAAGCAGCAGAGGCAAAGTTTCTGCTGGATAGCTGGCTGCTGTTGACCGGCGAAGATTGCAGCAGGCAGCAGTGAGTTCCGAAAACTGATCGGAGCCAACTTTTGAACTCGAGCAGCGGAGGCAAAGTTTCTGCCGGATAGCTGGCTGCTGTTGACCGGCGAAGATTGCAGCAGGCAGCAGTGAGTTCTGAAAACTGATCAGAGCCAATTTTCGAACTCAAGCAGTGAAGACACATCATCGGCTGGAAGGCTGGCAGCTGCTGGCCAGTGAAGATTGCAGCGGGTGGCAGTGAGTTTGAAAACTGACCGGAACCAATTTTGAAACTCTAGCAGCAGATGCAAAGATTCCGTTGCTGGCTGGTAGCTGCAGGGAACTTCAGAATCCATTCAAGGATAATGAAGTTGCCGTCGACGATGCTTGCGTAGATAGCAGGAAAACAACTTTTCAGTTAGTTTTCGATGCTCAAACAACAAAGTTGATTCCATGCCGACGTAGACTGGGGCTGGTAGCAGAGCGCTTTGAAAACTGACAATAGCCAATTTTTCAAAGTCCAGCTGCAAAGTCGTTTTCGGAGCTGGTTGGCTAGCAGTGGTAGAGAATTTTCAAAATCCGTTCAAGGATAATGAAATTCTGTCGACGATGCTTTTAAGATGGCATGAAAAGAAAGTTTTCAGTTAATTTTCAATGCCAGGCAGCGAAGTCGAATCTGGTCTCGATCGTCAGCATAGAACGATTTCACAAAACCCTTAAGGATAGAGTGAAATCATTGAAGTGGGCTGCTAGTTGAAGAGGAACTTTTCAGTTCACCTCTGGACCTGTCGCAGCGAAGTACAGTGGCACTGACGTGTGCTGATGTCATCGATGACATTGCCTGACATAGAGAGTTTTGCAATATCCGTTCAAGGATAGTGTGAAACTTGGAGCTGCGATGTTGCCGATGAAGATCGGACATTGAAAATAGACTCAAAGTCAATTTTCAATTCCTTGCAGCATAGTTGCAGATGCCACCATATCGGAGTTCTCGAGGCCATCTCTGGCTGGATGAAGTCCGGGCGCTGCAGGTGATTCTGTCTAGCAGCGAAGCAAAGGCCGGCATTGCAGGCTGGTCTCGATTCGCTGTCCTGTCTCGGTAGATTGGTGACTGGAGCCATTGACTCGATCTCTGCTGTTAGAAGGCGGCAGCAAGATCAAAGGCTGGAGTTGTAGAAAGGGCGCTGTAGGCGGAAGTTGGGCTGGGCATTGTAGTTGGCTTTGTAGAGGTGGTCGGTCATAGGGTACAGCTGAGCAACCTAGCTCTCTGTTCTACCAAACGCTGTGGTGTATTACAGCAGGAACGTAGCAAGGATCTTTTTCATCGTGCACTGAAGGGAGAAAGTGGAGGAGGACAGGGGCAGGTTTAAAGACAGAATGAACCAGGCACCGCTCTGCCTGCCGCAGCGACTCAAGGTCGACGAAACTGGCTTGGGAAACGTCACATAATTCTTTGAATTTTGAATTTCACTTTTGTTCCTAGATCAGAACACTTCAAATTAGCAATGTCCAGGTTTTGAACGTTTTTTGGAGTTTTTCTGGAAATTTCTAAAATTTTAAGGCTAAAATCAAAATTTCAGGATTTTGTTCTTCTGCAGCACCTTAAGAGCCTTGTATTGATATGCCTTTGTCCATAGTTTTAACCAATATCCAAGGAGCGCAAGTCCGGACATGCAACCACCCAAAATCTTGATTGCCCATTCATAACTAGGGCACTGTCGCGCCTTATGATTTAAATTTTTGATTACCTGAACTGTGAGGGATAGCTTCGCTGTCACCTATCGCGCTTTGCGCCATTATACTTTTTAAGATATTGTTTGAGTAGACTTTCAGATTGCATGACTCTTGAGTATGGTAGTTTGGTAAACTATACTCATAAGGCGGTCCTTGTGCGAAAGGATTGTTCGTCAAAATCATTCAGACACTTGTGCCAAATCTTATAAAGATATTTTTGATTATTTTTGATAGTGGTTTCATTTGCATGCGATTTACTCAAAGTGACTGTCTTACGTGTTAAATGGCTGGTTTTCCTTTTTGAACCTTATGATAAAAGTCTTTTGGACATAACTGATAAAACCTTCTGTTGGAATGCCGAATTTATGATACAGATTTTGCGTGACTGCAGTCTTCCATCAGCGGAGGGCAGGGCAGATGTCCGAAGGGACTTGGAGGATAGGCTAGGGGTTTTTAAACAAAATTTGGCCACATAAATGCTGACACCAAACTGCAAAATGTTGACTTGAAAATTAATCAAAATTTTGACTTGCTTGGGAACAAGGTATTCTCGGCTGTTTCCAACATGCGCGGCCTTTTACCAAGTAATAAGCTCATGCTTCGTTGCTAAATTTTCCAAATGCTATGCCTGCTAATCCAATGATACGGCTGACCATAATAACCAGTGAATTTGTGATTGTTCAAATTTATTTTCAAAATTTATGATTATTTAAATTTTTGAAACATCAAGATTTCAGGTTTTTGACCATACATCGACATATAATAAATATTCTTCACAAATTCCTTTTAACAGCTTCAAGATACCGCCTCAACAAACGTACCTGCCAAAATTTAGCTGATTTTATTGAAAAACCACTGATTAATGGATGTTCGAATTTTTGAAACATCAATATTTTGGATTTTTGCCCATAAATCAATAAATAAAAAATTTTCTAAAAATTATTTTTCTTAACTGCAAGATGTCATCATGACCGACGTACATGCCAAAATTCAACTGATTTCATTGAAAAAACACTGGATTTATGGATGTTTGAATATTTGAAACATCAAGATTTTAGGTTTTTGTTCATAAATTGGGAAATAATCAATATTTTAAAAATTCCTTTTGCCAGTTTCTAGAAATCACCCCGACGGACGTTCCTGCCAAAAAACAGCTGATTTCATTGAAAACCCAGCAATTTATGATTTTTGGTAGTTTGAAACATCAAAATTTTAGGTTTTTGGTGAAAAACGCAAAATTACGTCAAGCGCAAAAAATGGCCTGGAGATATCACCCAGGCGGACCATCATGCAAAATTTCAGCCAATTTTGTTCAGAAACCGCGAAGGCCAATTTCGGTAGGATGGGTCTTTTTCAAAAATTCAAACGGGAGGAAGATCGCAAATCCGTGCTCTACAATTCTGTTACAGTCGTTTAAAAACATCGAAATATTGCTTTTCCGGCTCTCTTTTAGGATTAGTAAATCTTTATATGAACTGTCTCTTAATTCAAATAAGGCTCTTGCTCTTCACATAAATTCTAAAAACCCTGAGGTGTGTATACCGTGGAAGGGAGGGTTTATCTGCGAATAATTTCAAACAGTAATAACCCAAGATCTACTAAATATGTTCACAGAAATTTATCAGTAGATGCCTCTAATTGTCCCATATATGTGTTAAATGTTTGTGCCAAGTGATTTTATACTTACGGTTTTATTGTTATTTTTGTAACATGAGCTAATTTGTTGTAGGTTGTGACGTTTCCCAAGCCAGTTTCATCAACCTATGTCGATGAGGCGGGCGGAAGGGAGGCCGGGATCAGTTGCTGTATATTGTGGCTCGCCATGCCCCAACCTGTTCCACTCTGCCTCCCCTTCCGGTGATGATGAAAAGAGAATCTCGCTATGTTACTGCTGTATAACACCACAGCGTTTGGTAGATCAGAGAGCTAGTTAGCTTATCTGTACCTCGACCGACCACCTCTTCCTAGTGGAGTTATGCATGAAGAATAGCTGTAGCAGATTTGTCACCGACAATGGGTACAAAGCTTTCTACAGTAATGCTAATGACACTACGCACCCCCAATACGAAAAACAAGAAATTATGGAAATGATTCATCACTGTCTGACAGAGAACTATGTTACTTTCCTTGGGAAGCGATTTGTACAAATACAAGGAGTGCCAATGGGGCTTCCATCAGCACCAAAAATGATAGATTTATGCATGGCATATTGCGAATTTGAATTTTTAAACAGCCAAACAAATATAGAAATAGCCAGTGCAATTAGCAAAGTCAGCTGCAGATATGTAGATGACTTTTGCTGCCTAGCAGATGAAGAAGTTGCCAATGTGATACCAAGCATATACCCAAATGAACTTCAGCTAATTATTACATCTCAAGCAGACAAAATGTCATTCCTGGATGTAAGCCTGAAAAGTCAAAATAATACTATTGTTACTAGCATCTACAATAAGACAGATGACTTTGACTTCAAGGTAATCCGTTACAATCATCCAAAAAGTAACACACATTCATCTGTTGGGTTAAACACATACTATGGTGAAATATTCAGGTTTGCAAGAGTATGCAACAACATCAATGGCTTCCAGGTTAGAGTCAAAAACCTCACAAAAGAATTTATACAAAAAGGCTGGCATGAGGAATCCCTTGCTAGAACAATTAGCAAATTTGCATCAAATAAAGCCGCATGCCTGGTTAAGTTTGGGATTATTGACAAAAAAGATATTTCCCTATTTATAGGAGCAACTTTCGCATAAACACATGTAGTCCAATTCAAAACCGCGCCCACATGACCGCCAGGGTGACAAGATACGGTCAAAAAGGCGCCTGTGTGCGCACAGAAAGCCAGAGCCCCGCTCATTTCGTTTCTCACCACTGCTGTCTCCAACTCTCCGACTGTCTCACCCAGCGGTTTGGTCTACGATGGCTCCGGGAAAGAACAACGGGAACAAGGGAAAGCGCACCTTCACGCCCCAGTCCAACACGAACAACACCTCCAACGACGAGCCCGCCAGCAAGGTGTGATCCCTCTCCATTCTAAATCTACTAGACCTACTAGAAAATCCTCCTAGAGTAGCGAAAACTTTAAAGAATTTTTGAACAAAATTCCAAAAAATATGTCTCATAAGATTGAGCCTAGTTGTCACTGACGAGCTGGGCTAGGCTCAATCTGCAGCGGAGTCTGACATCACCAGCGAAACTCCCTGCTTTTTCGAAAATAGAAAACTCTCAGTTCAGTTTTATAGATAGAATTTCTGTACATATAAAATGACCCACAATTTAACCAAATTAGAAAATTATTGTTAAAAAGTTTTTGTTAAATTAGATTTAACAATTGTTTTTTAAAAAAAATTATTACACAATTTCAATCAAAATAAATATCTTGTCTTTTTTTAAAAAACTACAACACAATAAAAAATTTTTTAAAAAAAAAACTTCATATCCTATTGATCATATTATAATAATTTTCAAAATTCCGCTTCTCCTAAGCTATGTGTAACCCTGCGTTTTATCTAAATAAAATAAAAATATTTCGAATCGAAATTTAGTGATATATCATGGAAAACGTCCAAAATTCAATTTCGGTATTTGAAACATCAGGCTCTTGGATTTGTGTAATATTGAGAAAAAAATCAATTTTATGAACAGATTTGTGTTCAGCATTAAAGTTTACCTACCGGGCTCCAAAATCAGAACAAATTACCAGAGAAAACGTCCGAAATTCCATTTCGGTTTTTGAAACATCAGGCTCCTGGATTTGTGTAAAATTGGAAAAAAAATTCAGCTTTTCTGACCCCCAGGGGGGCCAACTTTTGGGACCCCCAGGGGGGCCTTCTAGGGGCCGCATACATGCCCCATGCATTTTGCTATCACATGGAATTAATTTGGGCCTTACCTTTGACTCCTTTAAAGACATTTTCTTTGAAATTAAGTGCATGTTAGGCTGCCTTTGTGCCAGGTTGCTGTTAAAATGACCCAAAATTGCAATTTGGAGACATCAAATTTTTTCATGAAATATTTGCCTATTTAACATAAGGCTGAAATCGATCTGTTCATTCAAATGTGGACATACTTCATTTTGCTCACCATATATTGCAACCAATCTCCTCGGTTTCTAGACCTAAATTGCATGCAAAACTGACCAGGGGGGACTCGTAGGGCCCTGCGAGGATTTCCGAGCAGAGGGGGCAGAGGCAAGAGGCAAGGGGGGAAATCATTTTTTCTGCTCTTTAAAATAGGCATATTGTGCATTTCTTCTGCAGAGCTTTGCAACTTAAACATTTGACTCGATCTCTCTTTCAGCCGGTCGTAGAAAGGAGGAAGAGTGAGTAGTCAGTTAGATGGAGATGGAGGGGGAGGGAGGGAAGGGAAGCGGGCACAAGATCCGGTTCTCGCCACCCAAATCGTTCATCTACCACTACGTCATTGAATGGTGCACTTCACAGCCTCCCGCGGCCTTTGATGCTCCAATCATCAATAGGGCAGATCTTCCATCGCTCCAGATCACATCTCGAAGAATGATAAGAAGGGGGGAGTGTTAGTTTCTGCTGAGGGGTACAAGAGAGAGAGTATGATGGGGGTGGCTAGTTGAAGGAGGATGTGCAGGAGAGGGAGCGGCATTGGCTGGCTCTCTCGCTTCAGCGGAGCTGGCACTCGTTCTTGTCTGGCAGGTGCCAGGAGACGCTGGAGTTGGAGCGTCGGGCTCAACCACCTCCTCTCGCTTCACTTCCTGCTTGGCTTCCTCATTGGGAGTTTTCCGCCAGGATGCTAGGAGTGAGGCTTTTGGTGGAGCCGTCGAGGTAGTAGGCAATTCCTTCTCCTGCATCCAAGGTGACGGAGTGCTCAGAGAGAGAGCGTGGAATCTCTATCATCAGTGTCATCGTTTCTCGCATCACCTCCACTGGAGCAGTTCCTGTCCAGGGCATCCAGGCCGGGAGCCGCTCCGCCGCCAAGGTGCGCAGTCGCCGGCCAACTTCATCTACCTTCTCCTTCGCCTTTCTTCCCCAGTTGGTGTACTGGGAGGCCCAGATGATGAGGACGATGATGGCGACAATGGCGATGAGGGCAAGGATGATGCCGACGATGGTGACGATGGGCTTGACGACGGAGGTGCTGAGGTTGTCGATGCCGTGCCAGGTCATCTTGGCTAGGCCCTGTGCGCCGTCGGAGATCGCTCCTATCACTCCTCCCACTGCATGTCCGTAGACTTTGATGCCCTGCACGACTCCACTGGGATCCATGGAGAAGTGGCTGGTGTAGTTGATGAGGCTGGTGAGCTTGCGTTCAAACACGGGTATGTTGGATGAGTAGGCGGCGAGTGCGGAGAATGGAGGCATCAGGCGGGCATTGAAGAGTACGGGGGAGTCGTAGGTGATGTTGGGAATGAGATGTTGGAGGAAGGGTGTTTGGAGGTAGGTAGCGAAGGTGCTGTGGGTGAACTGCTGGAAGAAGGCGGCGGTGTCTTCCTTGGAGACGGGGCCGACGAACTGGAACTGGGTCACCAGGTCGCAGTTGATGAGTGGGCTGTGGTGGACCAGGTTCACTCCGACTTCATCCGGCAAGAAGAGGACTTCTCCAGAGCAGAGTTTGATGGGCATGAAGGCGTAGCACTTGTCCTCTCCCTTGAGCTGATGGAAGGAAAAGATGGTCGCTACCTCCGCCTTGATGCACTGGCAGATGTAGATCGCCAAGCCTCGGACTTCTGCAGCCAGGTCCTGGCGGCCGGTGAGGGCACGAAGTCCATTGGTTGGGTTCATGTGGAAGATCTGCTTGAGCAGTTGATACTGGTGCTCCTCAATGACGCACATGCGATGCTCGTCCTTCATATCCAGCTGGCCCATGATGTCCGTCAGTTCATCCACGATGTAGTGCAGCTTTGCTTTGCCTGGATCATGAAGGTTCACCCAGTCTTTGATGCGACAAAGGCGGTCGTGGATGAAGGCAGTCCTGGAGTCCTTGTCTAGGTCCCAGGGGGAGCTCCTCGGCTGGTCCGCCACGGTCTTGCCTCTTCTGCCTGGATCTGAGGAGAGGGGTGGGGGAGTGTGAGGGGATGGATGGAGATGGATGGGATTGGGAGTGGAAGCAGATTGCTTCTCTCGCTGGCTCTGCATCCATCTCCACTCCTCCAGTTCCTTCCAGTCTTGGCCCTGTGTGGATGGAGCTGATGGGGGCCGATGAGAATTGCTGGGTTTTCCTCGGGGCTTTGGGTACTCCACATTCTTCTTCCGCTTGTAGTTGATGCAAAGCACTCCTCCCTCATGGGAGAGAAGCACGTTGGTGGGCAGACAGTCCAGCTCTGGCTTGTTGTAGGGGAAGTCGGGAGGTGGGCTGTAGGTGGAGAAGGAGGTGGAGAGTTTGGCGATGCGAATGCGGTCTCCCATGATGTTGCCGCTGTAGGAGCCGTAGTGAGAGAAGGGGCAGTAGGAGAAGACGGGGTCGTCGTCCCAGACGATGGTGTAAGTGGCCTGTACGCAGCTCTCCTTGTCCACATTGCAGCCTTCCAGGCCTCCAAGGTTGGAGGTTAGTGCTCGGTTGGAGGCGTAGACTGATCCTTCGTGGACAATGAGGTTGGTGGTGTAGTAGTAGAAGGTCTTGAAGCAGCAGGGCCATCCATACTCCTCCTCCTGGTTTGTGGAGTAGACCTTGTCATCCAGCTTCACCAGCTCCACTCCGCGGTAATTCTTCAGCTTCCACGCAGTCAGACACTCATCGGCGGGCACCGGCTTCCACTCCACTCGATCAGTGAAACCCCAGTTGAGGAAGTGGGTGACGATGTCATTCCTCATGGTGGTGGTGAGTATCTTCAGCATGCATCGAGCGGCGGGGACGCTGGGTCCTGAAGGTTTTGGAAGATAGAGGTCCACGGTGTGGTAGGTGCATGGCAGAGGCTGAGTGTAGACGGAGCAATCGCGGGTGTAGGTGGGGAGGATGAATGGGCATCCCCCATTGTGGTGTTGAGGGCAGAGCTGGAAGTGGACGTTCATTGGCGGTGGCACTTCCAGATCTCTCTGGTGTTTCTTTCCCTCCCGGAGGCACTGACGAATCTGCTCTGCTGTGAGAGGAGGTGGTTTGGGAGGGCTTGGAGGTTGAGTAGAGGATGATGGCATGAAGGGGTTGGCCTTGTGCTGGCTTCTCTCTCCGGAGGGGCAGTAGCCGGGGTAGTGAAGCATGAAGCAATCGCTCTCCTCAGCTCTGCCCTTGCTCTGGCCTGGCAGGGTCTGAGGCTCGGCGGGCAGAGAGGCCGCAATGGGGCTGAGCATTGCCATCACCAGCATCAGCGTCATCCAAGCCGGGGTAGTGAAGCCTGGGTAGTGAAGCCTTGCCTGGCAATCTTGTCCTCCTCTCCTTATTCCATTTTTCATGGGTGGCGTAGGGAGCTGGGGGTTTTCATCCACGCCATCGGGGGATGAGGAAGGAGTCTGGATTGGCTGAGTCCAGGTGGATCCACTGCTTGTGGCCATGATCGTCCTCCATGTCCAGCATTGCTTCGTTCTCCAGTTGCTGCTTCGTCTCCCTCTCGCAGGCCTCTTCCATTTTGTCCTCCCTTGTATAGCAGGCGAGTAGCATGTGGCGTCGCCTCATTGCCAGTTCCGCATTTCCTTTGAACTTGGGAGGGTCGTCGCAAGTGCATTGGAGGGCCAGGAGCTTGGCGGTGTTCTTGGGAGGACGGGTAGGTCGGGTGTTGCTGAATTCTTCCGATGGTTCTCCCGCGAGGTAGGCTTCTTGGAGGTGGCTGAAGCGGAGTTTCTTTTTGTGAGTTGAGCGGCGTAGAGGGCTGGCTGGAGGTTCTTTCTGGCGCTTCTTGCCTGAGGAGAGGTTTCTGGTGGCAGAGGAGCATTTGAGGATGCCGCAGATGGGGGGTGCGGGGAGGTCGTCATCCACGGCCGCTTCAGAGGCTGTTTTGGACATTTCCTCCCACACAGGCACATCCTCCTCTCTGCCTGATCCTTCCACAATGTCCTCCGGCTCCTCGTTGGGGTTTGGAGGTTTGTCGTAGGTGTGGAGTTGCACTTCTTCTTCCATGTCGTAGATGGACTCATCGTCCCGCTTTGCCTTTGTCTTCAGCTCTACTCCCTCCTCAGAGTCTTCTTCCTCGCCTTCTTCTTCCTCGTCCTCTTGCTCGGGTGCATCGCTATCCTCGGGGGAGGGGGGAAGGTGGAAAGGTTTGGGCCGAGGTTCGTAGAGGAGGGGAATGAGGGAGCGGATGTGGCGATCGAGGATGGTCAGCTTTGTTTTCCTGCCCTTCACGCGCTTGTTGATGAGGACCTTGGCTACGAGAGGTCTTTCTTCCTTTTTATTTCCTGGGGCATAGGTGGGGAGGAAGCCAACAATGCGGCCAATGTGGAAGGTGTGGTGGGGCGCATTTTTGTTGTACATCCACACCAGTTCTCCTTCCATCGGAGGGTGAATGGATTCATTGTGTCGGGGTTTGAAGTAGTGTCTCCTCTCTGCGATCAGCGTGTTCTTCAACTCCTTGATGTACACCTTCCAGACTCGGTCCAGGACTGCTTCCTGGTGCTGGTAGAGGTTGAGGAGGCGCGTGGGCTTGTACTCCTTGTCGGTGTAGGTCTTGGCAGGAGCTGGAGGAAGGACCATCTCCAAGTTGGGGTAGAGGAAGTGTGCGGGGATGAGGACTTGAGTTTCTTCCCCGTAGGCAAAGAGGGGACGGCAGTTGAGGATGGCCTCGACCTCCTGCAGCATGGGCTGCATGTTGAAGAACTTGATCGTCTGCTCCTTGTTCTCCACCTTCATCTTGGCCAGCACCTTGGCCACCATTCCCACCGTTCAGTCCTGAGGATGCTGGATGGTAGGGGGGAATGGTGCAGAGTGTGGTGCCATGAAGGGGGAAGTAGGTCTCCAGGACATCCACGTCCTGCTGGCTCAGGTTGATGTCAGTGTAGTCAGAGAGGGAGAGGGTGGCCCAGACGAGCTGGGAGCCATTGTTGCAGTAGACTTTGCGAGGGTAGCCGAAGCGTCTGGTGAGGGTGCGGATGGCTCCAAGGATGGTGGGTCCGTCAATGCAGATGACCAGAGCCAGGCCAACTCCTCTGGTCACCTGACAGGTGTAGACGAGGACGTAGGCTTTGCCCAGGCAGTAGTCCTGCACCTCGATCACCTCGTCGGACCCCTTCTCCTTCTTTTTCTTTGTCTTGCCAGTCTCGTAGAGGACGTAGTAGGGCCCCTTGAGGTCCATAGCCACGTTCTTCATGATGCTCCTCTTCTCAAAGCGGATGGCCGGATAGGAGCAGAATTGAGGGGCCACAAAGGGCATCGCATCCATGCAGCAACACGCAGCACAGAAGTTCAGCGCTGCTCTCACTCTCCTCGCTCCAGACGTTATCCAGTAGCGCTGACGCATCATGGCTAGCGTGGACTTTGTCTTCATGTGTCCCACCAGCTCATGGTAGTGGAGGATGAGGAGGATGGTGAAGGGGTGTTCGTTGGGCAGGAGGAGTGGATGTTTGGCATCCAAGGGCAGCGTCATTCGCTCCAGCCTCGCTCCACAGCGGATAAGACCTGTGTCAGAGAGCTGTAGGTCAAGGTTGCGAATGAGCTGCGTGATGTGGCCCGGCGCATTTGCCTCTGGGTTCTCGAGGGCTTTGAGGATGTCCTTGAAGCAGCGCTGCTGCAGATGGCGCACCCAGAGCTCCTCGGCGGCTTCCCTCTCCGCGGCCGTGATTGGGCCTCTAGGGACTGGATGTTGGCGCAGGAACTTTTTCTTTGCTCTTGTCACCTGGACGGTGGAGTTGAGGAGGTAGTTGAAGGTTTTGCCGATGAAGTGCTGTGCCTGGAAGCTGAAGGGTCCCTCCACGGCGTCATCCATCAGCACCTTCCTCGTCGTTTGGACCAGGCAGTGCATCTGTGGTCCAGTGGCAGAGACCTTGTGGCAATCTGCCAGCTCCACAATGTCCACTGCGCTAGGATGGTGGTAGGAGGGGAACTCCTGTGTCTCGCCTTGAGCCCAGCTGGGTCCATGGAACCAGAGGTTGAAGTTCTTGGGCTCCTTCATGTCCTCAATGGACAGGCCTCTGGACGCCATGTCCGCCGGGTTCTGGCTGGTGGAGATGTGATGGATGGAGAAGCCCAGCTCTGCCTGGAGCTCTCGGATCTTGGTGATCCAATTGTTGGTGTAGAGCGTGGGCCCCTTGCCATTGTGGCATTGCTGGAGGGCGATCATGGAGTCCATGTACAGCCGCATCTCACACACCTGGATGTCGGGAGGGAGCTCGTTGCAGATGGTCTTGAGAGCCTTGGCGGCCTTTTCCAAGGCCAGCAGTTCCGTCTTCGGGGTGTCCTCCAGCTTGACGGGGTTGGGAGAGGCTTTGGCAAAGAGGAGGGTGCAGAGTGCTCCCTGAGTCTTCTCCTTGCGGTGGCCCTGGCCATCATAGAGGACCACGGCCTGCATGGCCTCCCGGTTTGTGTAGGTGTGGCTGTAGATGCCGAAGTCGTGGGCCCTGTTGCTGGCGTCCGAGAAGCCAAGCAGGGTGATGGTGTCGGTGCCAGTGAAGGTGGCTCTCCTTGCTAGGGAGATGGTCGGGATTCCAGCCAAGTCCTCCACACAGTCCTCCCATTGCTCCGTGAACTCTGCCCTGGTAATGGGCATGTCCCAATCGTAGTTGGCCAGGGCGACATCGTGGAAGAGGAGCTTGATTCGTAGAAGGACAGGGGCCATGAGGGCGAAGGGGTCGAAGTGGGAGGCATAATGGGAGAGGATGAGGCGCTTGGTGGGGGGAGAGGTGGGTTTCTTCTCCGGTCAGGCCACTCCCAGCACGTCCTTCTCTGCATCGTATGCCACTCCTAGCATCTTCTGCCCTTCCATCTTTCCCCTCTCCTCGGACCGCAGTTTCTTGTTGAACTTGGGGGAGTTGGAGGTGAACTCCCGCAGGTTCATGCCCGCTTCCTCAAACATCTTCTTCGCTTCCTTCTTCTTCCTCATCGCCTCCTCCCAGGTGGCGGCCATGAATGCAACGTTGTCAACATAGGTGAGGGACTTGATCTCCTCTGCCAAGGGGGTGTCATAGTTGGCCAGGTGGGTGTCGATGACAACCTGGAGGATGTTGGGGCTGGACTTGAAGCCGAAGCCGACCCTCTTCAATCGGAAGACGCAGACATTGTCCCTGCTGGGAGGGCATCCGCAGTTGGCAAGCCAGAGGAAGCGGGTGAGGTCACGGTGATCCAGGGTCAGATCAATCTGCAGGAAGGCCTTCTCCAGGTCTCCAAAAATGATGATCTCGGAGAAGTGGCTGAGAAGGACAATGCCGATGAGAGACTTGAGCAGCTGAGGGCCTGTCTCCAGCAAATTGTTGAAGGAGAGGTCCAGACGCACCTTCGTGGTGGGGTCCAGGATGGGTCGGCACTTGGTGTGGAGGGAGGAGGTTTTGATGATGGGGAAGCAGGGTAAGTAGAAGGTCTTCCCTCACACCTCCGTGCCCTCAGCGTTGATGACCAGCTCTGAATAGCTGGCCTCCACCTGTCCCATGATGGCATCGTGGAACATCCTAGTGAGGCCCTTTCTCTCCAGCGTCTGGTAGGTGGACTTCAGCCGCTTGTAGGCATGGTTGAAGCCAAGGCTGGTGTCACTGGGGAAGGGCTGCGTGAAGGGAAAGGGGGCCATGTAGCGCTCCGGTCCCTTCTTGATGAGCGCTCGGAATCTGCCCAGCGCTTCCTCCTGCACCATCATCTTGAGCTCTTCCTCGGAGATGCCCTCTCTCTCCAGCGTGTGGTAGTTCTGGAGCTCGTGGATGATGGATGAGTTCATCAGGGCCGTCGCTCGCCTCCTCCGCGCTCCACTCACTGGAGGCAATGAAGACTCCGCCACTCCCATCAGCAGCTTGCCGATGTGAGTGTGAAGGATGCAGAGGGAGGGTAGGATGAGAGAGTTCTGGGCGAGGGTGCTGGCGAGGAGGGAGGAGGTGATGTCAACTCCGAGGAGAATGTCGACCTTGAAGCTCTCCTCTTCCTCTCTCGGCGGCAGGTTCAGGAGGTCTGGATGTTGGTCGTTGAGCTCATCCCAAAGAGTGGAGGGAAGGGCCGGGGAGAGCCAGACCGGAGGGCAGACCTCGTCCTCCACCACCCAGGCCTCCACGGGGAAGCTGAAGCCGGTGCCGGTGGTCAGGTTGAGGGCGACTCGATCCATGGCCATCTTCCGGCAGCACGTCTGGCCAAAAACTCCAGTACTGATAAGGCTCTTGCCTAGCGATCTGAGGCTGAGGAAGGTGGCGATCTTGCGGGTGATGGCAGTGATCTGAGAGCCCGTGTCCAGGAGACACTGGGCGGGAGCAGAGATGTCCTCATGGTCCGAGCTGATCTGCGCCTCAAACGTCAGCATCACCAGCACATTCTCCTTCACCTCCCCAACGGATGCCGTCATGGCCATCAGTTGCTTTTCTCTACTTCCACTGCGTCCGTCCTTGGAGCGGGTGCGATTGGGTCCCGGCATGGGACGGCGAGTGGACAGGTTTCCCGACTGGCTTCCTCTGCTCCAGCTCCTTCCTTCCCTCTTCTCTCCTCCTTCACAACTCCGTGGTCATTCCTGATGGGATGGAGAAGCTGACTGGCCTCGTCCTCCGGCACTGGGAGTACGAGACCTGGGTTGGGAGCCTTGTCGGGAGGAACGTCCAGGGCTCTTTGACTGGTGGTGGTAAGGGGAAGAGGAGGAGGAGTAGGAGTTGCGCTTCTGGCACCCATCTCCCTTCTCTGGCGTCTCTCGGAAGCCGGAGTCCTTCCTCTCTCTGCTCCCCTTCTCTTGCGATCTGTAGTCCTTGCTGCGTCCACCCTGCTTCTCCTCCCGCCTTTCTTGCGAGTGATGGCAGGTACCATAGAGATGGTAGCAGAGGGCAGTGTGGTGAGACTCGCTGTGGCACTTGCGGCAGGAGCTGTGAGTGCTGCACTGGTTGGACATGTGCCCCCTCTTGAGGCACTTGTAGCAACGGTTGTACTTGGCAATCTGCTCCTTTCTCTCCTCCGCGGTCTTGTAGGCCTTGCAGTTCTTGTCCTTGTGGCCGCCAAGGCAGAACGCGCATCTGTCTCCCCTTGGCTCCAGCCTTGGTTCCCAGTCCTCCTGGTCCGTCCCTGCCATCAGGGAAACGTAGCGCTGCGTGGCCGAGGCTCGCTTCTTCTTGTCCTTGTCAGAGGGGAATGTGGTCTTGGGAATCTTGTACTCTCCCAGCAGCAGGTCCCTCTTCCTCAGTTTCTCCGCTTCCTGGATCAGGATGGGGATGAGGTGATTGATGGTGATCTGGTGGGCCTGCAAGCCAGGGAGCTTGTTGACAATGCGGTTGCAGAGGTTGGGCAGGAGCTTGTAGAAGACGCCCTTGGCCAAGTGATGCAGCCCTTTGTCGGGCAAGCCACACTGTTCCTGCAGGAAGTAGTACTTGGCCTTGAGTGTGTCGGTGAACATCTTCAGGTTCTCGTCAGATACCTTGGGAAGTTCCTGGATCTCCTCCTGTGCGCGGGAGATGAGGAGAGAGGGGTTGTTGTAGTCGTGGTCCAGGCTCTGCATGATGAGGTTGTAGTTGGCAGGGTTGGCGCCGTACATCCCGGTGAGCCTGGCCGGTTCTCCGGAGAGGGCCTCCACCAGTGAGAGCATCCTCTCCACCGGCGTGTAGGCGGCAGAGTCCATGTAGTTGGTCCAGAGATTGCGCCAGAGATGGTACTTGAGGGGGTTCCCGCTGAACTTGGGTACTTCCAGCTGGGGCCTCATTGAATGCAGTTGCTCTCTGGCAAAGAGTTGCGTGAGCTGAGTCAGGGCTCCGACGATTTGGCCTTGTTCATTGACGGTGGGGGCGGCTGGTTGCGCGTGCAGAGGAGGCACTGTGCTTGCCCGGTCCACCCGGTAGTAGTGGTGTCGGGGCTCCTGAGCTTGAGGCGGCGGTCCTTGCGCCTGGGGAGGCAGGCAGCCCTTGTGACTGCAGAGGCAGCCCTTGTGGCTGCTGAGGCAGCGGCTGCTGCCCTTGCGGCGGCAGCGGCGGCCCTTGCGGCGGCAGCGGTGGCCCTTGCGGTGGCGGTTGCTGATGTGACAGCCATTGGCCCTGTGGCCCTGGCAGCCACATCGGCGGCGGTTGCTGTGTGGGCGGGTTGTAGAGCTGCTGCTGTAGCCGCAGTTGTGCCAGGTATGTCAGCGGCTGAGAGGTGGCTCTGTAGACTCCGCTGTCCATGTGTCCTCGCTGGGCTTGGGGGGCGTGGTGGGTGAAGTTGATGAGCATGCTTCTCTCCAGCTCTCTCGCCTCATCTGTACTCGTCTTTCTGCTCGGATGAGTGATAGGCTCCGGATGAGGCTCTGGGAGGCTGGCTGGGAGCGGGGGTGCCAGTTGGGCTGGGATCGGGTCCCGTTCCTGGACCTTGGACGGTTCCCAGCCAGCGGCACCGTGCTGGCGATGGACGTGGGGGGTCAGAGAAGTGATGGATCAGCAAAGGTCGGCCATGACCTCCAGCAAGTCTGGCAGCTCTCCAGGGGCCAGTTTGGGGCGGTCCCCAGTCCAGTAGAAGTCCCGCGGGATGCCGGTGTGCTCATGCTTGGGGAACTGGAGCTGTCTTCTGGTGACGTCAGAGCGATATCTGTCCGTCACCACATTGTTCAGTGCCGGCCTTGGAGGCGGCGGCTGGGGTGCTTGATTGCGGGAAGCAGGCCTGATGGGCACAAAGGGGTCTCGTGCACGTCCCTGCGGCGTAAGTCTGCACTGTGGCGGCCGCTGGCTGCGGCTCGGTGGCCGACAGAGGTGTCCGGTTTCCTGGTTGTGTGAGCGATGGCTTTCTCCACCTTGAGGGGGCCGGGAGAACGTGGGCTGGACGGACCCCCGCATGGACCCCATGGCCATCTGGGTGGGCATTGTGGGTCCGGCTGTGGGTGCTGTGGCCCCCGCTGCAGAAGATTCTTCCCGCTCCGGTATCAGGCTGGTGGCTGATCCATCTTGTGCGGCAGCTGGCGCACCCGCTAGAGGAGGTAGGCTGTCTCGGAGATCGTTCATGTTGGCGGGGGGTCCAGAGACTGAGGCATTGAGGCTTGGCTGAGTCTGGATGGCTGAGCTTGGTGGCACCTGAGGAGGTTGGGCGGGGGTCAGATGCGGTGATTGGGTGGGGGTCTGTTGATTGAGGTGGTGCTCTTCCCCTCCTCCTGCGGGTTGTTGAATGCCGTTGAAGGAGAAGGATTGAGAGACTGTAGGAGGGGCGTGGAGGGGTCTGGGAGGATGGTGTTCAGGAGTTGCTCCAAGGTGATGGAGTAGCACAGTTTGCCAAGTCGGTCCGCCTTGTCCTTGCACTCCTCTCTCTCCTGGATCTTGAAGGCATGTTCCGACTTGTACTCCAAGGCTCTGGGATGGCCATGGCTGAGGTTCTTGATGAGTAGGTCCAGAGCGTTCACCTGATAGCCACACATGTTGAGGCAATTGATGGCGTTCTTGTAGGCACTGGCGATGTCCTCATCCCAGTGGCCACTGATGGACTGCGTCTGGCTTCTACTGTCTCCATCCCGCTCCTGAGCACTGGTGTAGTGCGTAGGAGGTTGAGGGGCCGAAGGAGTAGGGAGGAGGAGGTCCTGGAGAGGTGGGTCCCAGAGGGAGGGGTCCACGGGAACTGGGAGGCATTGAACTGGCTGGGGGGCCGGGTAGTAGGGCCCGTAGTTCATCTTCTGGCAGGCAGCAGAATTGTGCCGTTTCCCAAACCGGTTTCGTCCAACCCTGAGTTGGTGAGGCGGGCGGAAGGGAGGCCGGGATCAGTTGCTCTATAATGTGGCTCGCTCTTCCCCTACAGGTTCCGCTGTCTTCCTAACCCCCTTTTGGTGACCACGATGAAAGTGTATCTTGCTACGTTCCTGCTGCATATCACCACAGCGTTTGGTAGATCAGAGAGCTGATTAGCTTGATCTGTACCTTTGACCGACCACCTCTACAATGCTACTTCAATGCCCAGCAATACTTCCGCCAACTTCCGCTTCCGCAACAACCTCCGGCCTTTGACTTTGCCGCCCTTTCATCAGCAGCAATCGAGTCAAAAGCCCAAATCACCGATCTACAAAGAGCGGACAGCAAATCAAGCCTGCAATGCCGGACTTCGCTTTGCTGCCAGACAGCCCACCCTGCAGCTCCAGAACTTCACTCAGCCAGAGCTGGCCTCGTGAACTTCTAGACGGCAGCAACTGCGACTACGCTGCATGGAATTGAAATTGACTTTTGAGTCTTATTTCAATCTCCGATCTTCGCCAGCAACATCGCAGCGCCGAGTTTTGAGAAATCACGCCATCCTTTTGGATGACTGCCAACGAAACTCTGACATCACGGCCCACTTGCTACCGTAATCTGCTGTGTCAAAGGGTCTTGAAGCAAACTGAAAAGTTCTCTTCATAGAGCAACTCCCTTAATGATTTCATTCTATCCTTGCAGATTTTATGAAATCATTCAATGCCGACGATCGCTGCTAGGCATTGAAAATTAACTGAAAAGTTTCTTTTCATGCTGACGTCATCAGCGTTGTTGACAGAATTTCATCATCCTGAACCAGATTTTGAACATTCTCTTCAGCTGCCAGCAACCAGCTTCGACCCATCTATGCTGCCGGACTTTGAAATTGACCGCTGTCCAATTTCAAAATTTGTTGCTGCCAGCTCCAGTCTCCGTCGGCTTGGATGCGACCTTGCTACCTGGCATCGAAAACTGGCTGCAAAGTCATTTTCATGTCTGCTGCGCAAGCATCGCCGATGACAATTTCATTATCCTGAACGGATCTTGAAATTGCCTGCAGCTACCAGCAAACCAATTGCCTTCGCTGCCAGAGTTCGAAAATTGGCTCCAGTCCATTTTCAAACTTATGGCCTCTGCTGCATCCGCAGGCCAGCCAAGGACAGCTATCCAGCAGAAGCAATGTCTCCGCTGCTAAAGTTTTGAGATTGACTTGGACAGTCTCAAAACTCCCTGCTGCCCGCTGCAACCTCGCCGGCCCGCCTGTTTTTGAATCATTGCGGATTTATAAACTTTCGAGCATTGCTGAAGAAAAGCCCAGCCAGCTTCAGAATCAATAGCCGTCTTGCAACATTGCTTCATTTACGGATCTTTATGATTGCGTAAATTTTGAAAAGCAAACCGAAAGACAAAGCCAAGGAGACTCACAAGCGGACTACGCTTTTCTACGCAGACAACAACTGGACCAGGCCCAGCCTAGTGGACTGCCTCCACTGCTGCTTCTACGGCCTCCCGGTCATCTGCGTCTTCAGCCTGCTCACCTGCGGCTAGAAGGACCTCTTCAAGGACAGCGTCACCTACGAGCACAACGCCTCCAAGGCTTACTTCCTCGGTGCCTGCCTTCGCTAATGCGCATCGGAAGATTGTGTCAATGACCCACCTCCTCCTCCTCCTTCTACCCGCCGTTGAAGATAGCACCGACTCTGGACAAAGTCTGCCGCTTTCGCTACGGCTTCCTGGAGCACCACAACCACATCCAGATCTCCACGGACTGCAACCAGTGCGGGATGCTGGACGGCTTCGACTGCGGTCTCTGCCACTTTCAGCCCAACAGCACCTACACTGGAACTCTCCAGGACTCCGTCCCAATTGACGCCGACTACGGCTTGCTGCCCACACTCTGCTCCAGCATCAAGCCGCGCAACTCCAGCGTGTTTGCCTTCTTCAACTTTGGCATCTACATGGACGCCCTCTGCTCCATGCAGCTCTGCCCGTTGGAAGATGCCTCCACCGAGTTCCTCAAAGAGGCCTCAAAACTCCTTCCTTCCTCCTATTACATCCCTGGAGGTTGGTGGTGTAACAAGGCCTATGGGAACCTGGACGGCTTCCCCAACCGCTTCTGCGACTTCATGATCGCATACGCCATCATGCAGTTTGCCTCCTGGAAGATGTCCTCTACAGACCTTCAAAGGTCTCCTGCCCTGCACCCTTCCCCTTACTCCGCCTAGCAGTAAGAGGTTGGTGGTGTACAAGGCCAACGGGACCATGGACGGCTTCCGCTCCAGCTTCGGCCACCCCGCCGGCGACTGGGCCAACTTCACTCCCATCGCCGCCTCCAAGACTTTGCACTATCTGCAAAGATATGCAAACTCTTTCTACGCTTCTTACAACAATTCCAAAATAGGTGAAAAGAGACGCTAAACTTAAAGTTTACGTAACTCAAAACAAAGGCCTATTTTGGAGCGGCTTTCTGGAAGCGCGGCCGCACTCGCCGCCTCAACTCTGCCTACTCTCTGCCTGGCCACGAAAGCCTTTTGTGGACTGGCCTAATGAGAGCAGCTTCCCAGGAAAGGGCTGTGTAACTTCCGCATCTCTCAGAACAGCCTCAATCAACGTCGCCAGAAGCAAGCCAAAAGTACTACTTTCGGAACAAAAGACGGCCTCCGGCCCTCTTTCGATGCCTTAAAAGAGCCGCCTCCAAAGGCTCTCTGCAATCCTCCAAGCGGCCCAGCTCCATCAAGAAGCTCTTGCCCGGCTTCTTCTACATGGCCGCCTTCAACAACGTCTGCGTCCCCTACACCCTTCTATCACCCTCCAACCCTATGCGACAGGCGTCTAAGCAAGCCACGCTTAAAGCCCGCCTTTTCGCAGCAACGGCGAATGCGCCCCTCTTCTGCCTTCCATTGGCCCAGAGCCTCCACGGCTCCGTCCATGGCGCACAAGCTCAACTTGTCTGCTCACTTCTCTGCCGCCGGCCGAGAAGGAAGAGTACCCTGGACGGGAACCTGAACCAATTGGCCAGGGCCTAGCCGATCATCAGACAGAAGAGCAGCGTTTGCATCGCCGCCATCAATGTCACCACCAATGACACCTCAAACCTCCCTTTTCAATCCTTTTCTCCTAAGGATGGGAGCCGAAGACTAGCTTCTGCTATCGCCGCTTCGAGGTCATCATATTTCGTGGCACCGGCGCACCTGCCAGTCTTCCTAACAACCCACCTCTACCCTCCAGCCTCACACCCCATAGCTGAGACAGGCCAAGATTGGCCTTTGGCGCACGCAGAGTTTCTACAGCCGGCGCCTCTCAGACAACAGACTGGAGTTGAAGACCGGCCCCTTCTATCGCCGCTTCGAGAACACCGCCATTCACATGGCCAGCGTATCTGCGAGTCTTCACAGCACCTCCTCTCTGCCCCAGCCTTCCAACCTGGGCCGGCCAAGATTGGCCTCAAGTGCGCTCTGCCCAGCCACGCATGCCTAGCTGGGCATCTTAGAGACGCAGAGCCTCTTCAGCCGGCGCCTCTTCGACAGCGCACAGACGGACGCCGACAGACCCCTACCCCTCCTCAACAGTCCCTTCCATCTACCCCCAAGCACTCCTTGCGGAGCCCCACGGCCCAGACCGGCTTCAGCAAGTGCCGCTTGGACAGCGTACAGATGGACATCAACGGACCCTGCAAACCTTCCGTCACCTCTACTTCTACACCCATTACAACCTCAAACACTGTTCCAATTTGACATGGCCAAAGACGCCGAGCTGAACGCCTGGAGTTTCTAGTGCTTCTGCGACAAGCCCGGCCTCAACCAACTCTACTTTGGCAGCAGATAGAAGAACAGTTCAGATTGCGCACCTTCATCCTACCCCTCCATCCTCTTCCTAGAGGCCTTGGATGGAGCGGCATCGAAAAGCACCCTCAAAGCCTGCGCCGTCTCTGGCCTGAAAGTAGGACAAGAATGTCTCCACTCAGCTCCAGCCAGCGGAGTTAACTGGCCCTGTCTTTCAAGTCAACGCCGAATGGGAACATTAAAGTTTAACTTTAATGAAATATTCGGCGGAAATTCAACGCTTCTATTATCCTAAAGGTGGATAAAAGAAGAGGTCCAAGAACTTTGGTTCTACAGCGTCTGACA
The DNA here is from genome assembly GCA_030248095.1 of Ptycholaimellus sp. GST1_10. Classification (NCBI taxonomy): domain Eukaryota; kingdom Metazoa; phylum Nematoda; class Chromadorea; order Chromadorida; family Chromadoridae; genus Ptycholaimellus; species Ptycholaimellus sp. GST1_10. The sequence goes on from JASANA010004727.1 coordinate 38,155, forward strand.
GAGATTTGCCGACCTTCTAAACGGCGCAAATCTGCAAGGACTGCGGCTTCAAGGCCTCCGCCTGTGGCTTCGGCTTCGGCTTCCAGGTCTCCGCCTCCTACAGGACGCCCATTGACTTCCACTCATTCCCTGCCAATCGATCGATTGCCAAGAATGACGGGTCAATGATCATCAACAGCCAACACATTTCCTCCCAGCTCTTCAGCTACAAAGGACTGAAATGCGTCTGGCACGGGCCTCCGGCCAACCTCTACGGCCTTGTTCATCAAGCTCAGCAACATCTGCACTGCCTTCAACTGCGTCATGAACAAGACATGGGCCTCCGGCCACACTACGACGGCCTGAATTGGCAGGCACAGGCCTCCGGCCACTAGGAGTTCAACCTGTACCTGCACTCCAGTTCTAGCAGCCTTCCTCTGAGCAACCTCACTCTTTGGACTCAGACTGCAGACGGAAAGTGCCAAACAGCAACAACTCTTTCGAGTCAATCTGTCCCTGCAGCTCCCCTTCAGCAGCCTTCCTCTGAGCAACCTTGCTCTTTGGACTCCGACTGCGGGTGGGAATTGTCAAACAGTGTGACTAAGACTCAAGGGTCAACCTCCTCATCTCTAGCAGCCTTCCTCTGAGCACCCTTGCTCTTTGGACTCCGACTGCAGACCTGAGGATGACCAATGACGTGGCATCCGACCTTCGCATTTCTTTCACAGCAGCCTTCCTCTGTGGACTGTACTGCAATTGCTAGCAGCCTTCCTCAGTGGACTCTGACTGCGGATTGAACCATGAACTCAGATGACCCGAGACAAGCCCCGCCTAAGAGCTACTAGAAGCCAGTGGGCAACAACTACTCGGCTTCTTGCTACTCAATCCGTCGCCCTTATGGGGGGGAGGCAGAACGACTGCAAGAGCATGCCCTGCCCACCCTCTGCCGCATTGCTGAGGAAGCGGGAGAGAAGCAGGATCAAGGCAGGGGCGGCCGACATGGGAGCGGCTGCCACGTGAGGGAGCTGGCAAAGCACCCTCGTTCTTACTCACTTTGGGCTGAGGGCCCACCTGTTACTCTGCAAAGGCCTAGTAAGCCTTTTGCCACCTTGCGCCATCGACGGATGGGAGGAGGATGCAGAGGAGAGCAAATTTGTCTTACGGGACTCTGAGCTGACGAGCACAGAATTCGTGACCGCGCAGGCCTACTAGGAGGCAATGACACAAGCCCAGCCTACCAGGCGGCTGGTTAATCGACATGGGAAGGAGTACGGAACACAAAACTCTCAGCCTCCGTCGAACTCCGCCAGGGGATGAGTCAACAAGTGCAGACTACGAGGAGTCTGTTTAGCAGCCAAATAGGTGGCTGATCTCATCAGTGCGGGCCAAAAGGAGTCCGCCTCACAGCCGAACTGGCGGCTGACTGGACGAGCGCAGACTATGAGGAGTCTGCTTTGCAGCCAACTAGGTGGCTGATTCTCATCAGTGCAGGCCACGAGGAGTCCGCCTTTGCAGCCTACTCAGTGGCTGACTGGACGAGCGCAGACTACAAGGAGTCTGCTTCGCAGCCAACTACATGGCTGATTCTTGTCAGTGCGGGCCACAAGGAGTCCGCCTCGCAGCCAAACTGGCAGCTGACTGGACGAGCGCAGACTATGAAGAGTCCGCTTAGCAGCCAACTAGGTGGCTGATTCTCGTCAGTGCGGGCCACGAGGAGTCCGCCTTCACAGCCTACTTGGTGGCTGACTGGACGAGCGCAGACTACAAGGAGTCTGCTTTGCAGCCAACTACGAGGCTGATTCTCATCAGTGCGGGCCACGAGGAGTCTGCCTTTGCAGCCTACTTGGTGGCTGACTGGACGAGCGCAGGCTACCAGGAGTCTGCTTTGCAGCCGACTACACGGCTGATTCTTGTCAGTGCGGGCCACAAGGAGTCCGCCTCGCAGCCAAACTGGTGGCTGACTGGACGAGAGCAGACTACAAGGAGTCGGTTTTGCAGCCAAGCTCATGGCTGATTGGACAAGCGGACTACTAATCGTATGCTACCAAAACCGACAATGACTACTTTTGGCATCAACTCATTGAAAGACTCTGTGGAATGCTATTTTTGCTGCGACTGTTTCAATGGTTTGAAAGTTCACGGCAGTGGACTTCAGCTGGCAAAGCTTGGCTAAAACATCCCTGCACCAATTTACCGCCTACGCAAGCCCCTCCGCCCACTATTTGACACCAGCAAAAACAGCCCCTCCACCTGCGCCCCCTCCGCTGTACACTCCACTCCTCAGCGCCACACACACTCCCCTGCAAAACACCCCCCTGCAAGAACCTGCCCCTCCCCCAGCCTCTGCAAGAAGGGCGGCAGGATAAAAGAGGGCGGACTAATTGCCCCCCTCCACTCTCCCCTCTGAGGGCCTACGTTTTTTGGCACAAGCTCTGAAAAAGCAGCCCCCAGAGAGCGCAAACAACTGGAGATTGACCCTCCTTACAACCACACCCTACTCCCTACGCCCTCCCCCAGAAAAAGCAGCTTCCAAGGAAGAGCCAGTGTGGACAACAGATGACTCCGCCTGCCACCACCCCCCGCCTTTTTGCGCCTCTCACAAAAAGCGGCCTCCGCACGGACGCTCATTTGTCAGCTCTAATCACCCCACCGCCCCAGAGCTAGGATCGTTAACGATCCGCCTTTCTCTTCCTAATGGCCCCCTCCATCAACTTTACACACCCTTCCTCTAGACGCACTGGCTGAGCGCGCACAGGGAGCTCCTTTCGACACCAAATGGTGATAAACGATGCCGAAGTTTTTCCACCAGCCCTCCAGAGAGACAGGCCTCTGCCAAGCCTGCTTTGGCCTCCACACACAGGAGCCTGGAAACTGCTCCCCCGCTCCTCCACACCATCACCACCTTCGAGCCACCATGGCCCCGCCCCCGCTGCGGGGGGAGGATCGGAGGTACCCAGCCCCATCCAGCTACTCCTCCAGCCACAGCCAGTCTCTTGGCCAAGTCCCCCCATCAGCGCCCCTCACTTCACACTCACCCTCAGATGCCCGTCTGAGCCAAACTCTGAGCCCCAACTCTAATCCCACAGCAACTGTCCACTGCTGTTGCCTTCAACCCTCAAGCCCTAGCAGCCCATCGTCAACGGCCTCCAGCCCTCTTCATCGGCCCCTGACATACTTCTCTCCGAGAAATATGTCCGCCGACCACGTCCTACACCCGACAGTCGCTAGCTCCCATGCCCCTCCACCCCCTTCCCTCAACCCACACTCTTCCCAGGGAGACGAAATAGACACCACGCCGCACCAAGAGGAGGAGGGAGAGGAAGGAGAGGAGGTGGGCGATGAAGAGCCAGAAGAAGAAGCCAGCTCCGAGTCGGAGCCGGTAAGGACGCGAACACGCTTCTTGGACAAGCCGCCGAACTCGGACAGCCAGGAGCAGGCCGAGGACTTCCCAGGGGAGAAGGACCTCATAGCCTTCCTCCACGGAAGCGAGGAGCCCAAGGACAGGAGCCAGAAGCCTCCTAAATGCGACCGGCGATCTTCCAGCAGCTGCCGACGGTCGCCAAGATGAGAAGCTGACTCCTCTTCACTGACAAAGGCGGAGACAGAGCTTCAGGTCCTTTCCACACTCATCCCTCTATCACCAGCCTACCTGCTGCCCGAGGGAGCCCCAGGAGCCCTATCTTCAATGGAGACAGAAGCTAGCTTCTACAGCAGCATGGCGTTGGCCAATCCATTGCCAATCCTTTTGTCTCCTGTGCAGACGGAGAACTCTTTCCCGGCCTTGTCTCCAACTCTGACCACTGCCAGGGTCACGTTTGCTCCACTTCCTCTTCAGGAAGCTCCGCCATCAGCAAGCCTAGAGGAGAGGAGAAGAGGAACAACCCCGGCATCACCGCCTTCAGCTCCGACTGCTGCCAGGGTCACCTTTGCCCCACTCCCTCTTCAGGAAGCTCCGATGTCAGCAAGCCTAGAGAAGAGGAGGGAAGGAACGACCCTGACATCACCGTCTTCCGCTCCAATCGCTGCCAGGGTCACATTCGCTCCGCTTCCCCTCCAGGAAGCTCCATCGCCAGAGGACCTCAAGGGGAGGAGGAGAGGAATGGCCCTAGCGTCATTGCTTCCCGCTCCGGCAGCGCCCATGGTTGCCCTTACCCTGCTCCCTTTCCCAGAAGCTCCAGCCCCAGGGAGTCTCGAGAGGAGGAGTAGAGAGGCGGACCCGGGATACCGGAGCTCACAAGCCTACCTGAACACCGGCTCCAGGTTGATCGACAATCTGGAGCGAAACTGCGCTGATCTCCTCCAGCGACTCCACTGGAGGGACAACCGCATACAGGAGCTGGAGCGACAAGTTCAGCAACAGAAAGGTGCCGTCATCGGATCCCGCCTTGAATCACTCCAAGCACAGAAAGCACTTTCCTTTGAAAGACAGTGCTTGGGGTTGGAGGCGAAGGTGACGACACTGGAGAAGGACCGCGAGGAAGCATGGAAACAGCGTGCCGCCACCGAATCCGAGAAGGAGCAAGCTATCCAGGAGCGGAGCCAAGCTCAGGCGGCACGGGACAAGCTCGAGTGTGAGAAGCGGGCCCTCCAACAGCAGCTGAACAAGATCAAGGGAGACGGCTTTGTCATCAGCCGGAAGAAGGCCAAGAGCCTCCAAGCCACCTTTGACGGACTCCGCCGGATGCGCCAGATGCAATCCGGTCTGCAAGAGACCTCCAAGTTCATCCAGGCCATGTCCACCGCCGTCGACGGGTTGCCCGAGGTTGACCAGGCCATGACGAATGGAGGGAGCTCTGAGCGGCCGCAGCGACAGGATGCTCTGGGAGCCTCTTCGTCATCAGTGCGCTCCCGCTCACGCTCCCGCTCATGCTCACGCTCACGCTTGCCTCCATCGCAAGCCACGTGGAGAGCCAATGCTAGGAGGGAGGAGAGCAACGGACAGTGGATGCGAGCAAGAAGCGCTGTTCGCCGCCAGTGGTGACGAAGAAGCCCACGCCGGACTTCTTCAACAGCCTCTCTGAGCCCTCATCCCAGCCTTCCCCCCACCTTCCTTGTTGCCGCTGCTACGATGCGTGCTTTACTACCTTCCCTGTCTGCCCCCCTTTCCTGTGAGAGTCAGCTGTCAGAGAGAGCAACCACAGAGCAGAAGGAGAAAGTCAGCTCAACAGGAGCAACTCAATGATGCACCACGGGGAAGAAGGGATCGGGAGAATCGCTCAAGAAAGCGACACCTCCTAACAGCCTGAGACACGAGCCAGGATAAATGAATCCATGCGGGATCTAGCAACCCCAGAGAACATTTGGGAGTAGTAATGCGAGCTCCGTCTTCAACCTTCACGACCTACGGAAGCTACTCGCTAGTCCATTCATCAAGGCTCTGAGTCCGAGTGGACCTGAAGGACTAGAGGAATGACTGGAGTCTCGATCTCCAGTCCAGTCTTCAGTCATGCCATCAATTGAAGGCCACTGGTCCAGACCAGGCATCGAAGACTAGGAGAGCTTACTCAACTCTCCAAGAGGCCAGCAGACTGCATCATCTGCAACTACTACTCAGCGATGGCAAATAGGAGATCTGGATGTGGACGGCTGTGAGACACGGTCGTCTCTTGCTCACCTTCAACAGCAAGGCTGCTAATGCATCCCACGGCAAGCATAGCTTCTCACACATCCACTGCCTGCCCAGAGCCACGGAGTGATAGCTGCTAGGACTCCACTCTGCAACACTGCAGTTTCTGCTTCCGGTCAAACATGTGCAGCGGCGTGAAGCAGTCCGAGTCCAGCTTCGCCATCGTGTTCCACGGCCGCCAGTTCTAGATCAAACCCGGCACCTGGAAGCTCAGCTCCTTCAAGGGCGCCATGTTCCCACCCAGGCTCTGGCCAACTTTTGGGCTGCCTCATGTATTCTCTTAGCATGATGCCCGCAGCAAACCAGACCCGCGGGAACCTGGACGGCTTTGCCGACCGTTTCCGCCTGGATGACCACAAACTGCGCGCCGCCAGATTGCATTGCGGATGACAGGCATACCCCCTTACGCCTCACTTCATCGACGTCTATGACGGTGGAGCCGCCGCAACTACTGTTGAGCCGCATGCTCTACACCGGCGGCGATTCGGAGCCTACCCCTCCACTTCACCACTGCCCAGTTTTTCATCAGCTGAAGTGATAAAGCTGCAACATCAGTGCATGCTGCCATCCCTCAATCAGTCCTGGAACAAAGGCTCGAAGACTTCCGCACTACGCCATCTTAGCCAAGGCCGCCAGGGAATTGTAGCATCACTTGGCCACCCATCGTCACGCCAAGCTATGCATCCCTGGCGCCACACGCCCTGCATTCACTCTCCTTGGCTGCTGGGAGAGAAGAGTACCCGACACGGACCCGCCACGGGGAAATGAAGAGCACCCAACACGGGTAACAGGAAGCCAGACTGTGCTGCTGCCTGTAGACATGCAGACAGATGGCCAGCGCCTTAGCTGGCAGGAGACACAGCCATAGCTCCTGCTATACTCTCCTTCTCTACACTCTTCAAACTGCACCTGTCATATCTGGTCCAGACTGAGCCCCTTCCACTGACTCAGCTTTGGCAAACATTCTCTGGACAAAGCGACAGATGACAGCAATGCAAGATGACTACTGACTGGCGACAACAGTAGACATCTCCGACGTAGAGCCAGAGAGATGCCAGTGCTATGCAAGGCATCTCCATCAGCCAGGCTAGCACAGGAAGACTCACTGTACACGGGAAGTTGCCAGAACTTCCCGCCAGTCACCACTAGTCCCTTAGGCCTCCAGCATGCTATCTGGGGGAACGGACAGGTCTTCTGCCGGTTATTGCCAACGTCTCAAGCCCTCAACACGACATCGAAGGCCACTGGGACCATCCGCCTTAGCTGGAGAACACACGCCTCTGTTCAGCCACTACCAGCTGTTCAGGACCTGTCCGCCACTGGTGACCAAGGTCTCCGGCCTACCACTGCTGGAACCTGGACATTCGGCTTGACACTAGAGACAGTAAAGGCTTACTACCACCACTGGACGGTTCCAAGCTTACTGCTGAGGCTGCCAACAGCCCAGGCCTTTCAACACAAGCTGGAGGCCATCAAGACACTATCGCTGTCAAGGGGTTCAACCTGCAGTTGGAAGTGGTCAAGGTTACCAACCACAACAGAGGACTGTCAAGGTCTCCTGGCTACTGCCATTAGCTAACGAGACCTCCCACCTCATGCCCAACTGCTCAGGCCCCCAGCATGATATTGGAGGCTGCCAGGGCTTCTCACCACGGTGGGGGACTGCCCAAGGCCCCCCCCCGCCCACCACCACCAGATGTCGAAGAGACTACCGAGGTCTCCTGGCCACTTCCACTGGCCAACAAGACCTCCTCAATCTCCACCACAGGCCTCTCAGGAGCCTCAAGCATCGCTGTGACTTACAGAAACTTCTGCTGGCCAACGCAGATTCATTGGGAGCTTCCCACAGCTGCTGCTGCAACTGACATCCAGCCGCTGGCCCACAGTAACTGGATCCACCAGCTTCTGACTGCCTTGCAGCCTTCGGAAGCCTTCAGCCTACTGCTGCTGGTTCATGCAAGGCTGCTGGCCTTCTATCCATCTGTCGGCTCCAGAAGTTTCAAGCCTACTGGTGCTGGCCTTGCGAGCTACTGCACACTTCTGTTGCCCCTAGATGCCTTTGGCCTACGACTCTTAGCCACTACACAGCCCTGTGACCACTGCGTAGCCTTGCCGCCTGGCTCCCCATGCTGCTTCATGACCACGACGCAGCCCCTGCCGCTTGGCATAGTCTCACTGCGGTGGCACAACCTCACAGCCCGACCTCGCTGCACCTTTACCACCTGACCCTCCGCGCCACCATACGACCTCTCTGCAACATGGCAATTGTTGCAATATGCTAGCCTGGACACTGCATAATGCCGCTGTCTGGACTCTGCGCAGCCTACTGCCTGCCCTTTGCCTACTCCCTCAAGGCCTCTGTGCAGCCCCACCACCCAAACTCTGCGCAGCCTTGCGGCTACTGCACAGCCTTGCTGTCAAGTTCTGCGCACCCTGCCCCTGGGCCTCCATGCTACCTCGTGGTCTTAGCGCAGCCCTGCAGCTACTGCACAACTACTACAGCTGGCCTCACTGCCTTAGCTCACGGATACGGACAAGTCTCCAGCATCGGCAACAACACGCACACGTGTGTACTGGAGTAGTAGTGCTCTTCACTGCGCTAATAAACTATCAGCCTCTACTACTCCTGGGACCCCCTACTCTATCAGAGGGAAAACAGGGATGATGGATGGATGGAATGCGGGAAGTCACACGCAATCAGAACAGCTCTACTGCCTGGCGGGAGGGATAGGGTACCCAGACGTCCATCAGCAGACATCTTCCTGCTTCCTCCCACAGGATATACACCCTTCACTCCTTCATTCAAACAAGATGGAGAGAACCAACCCATCACCTGATGGACCAGCCACCAGGTTCTGTAATCAGGAAGAACTGGAAACGAGGGAGATGCATGGAGAGGGAAGGAGCTCCTAGTGACGAGCAGAAACAATGGAACTTCCATGGCCAACATTCGACAATTCGTCTGCCATCTGCACCAACAACTAAGAATAAGCGAATGCCAAGAAGTGGAGCTGAGTGGAGAATGGAACGGGAATGGAATGAAATCGTCGATACCCCATCCACAGACCCACCCTTATCACCATCTCTGCATAGCATCACTCGCGCACCGCGGCCTCCACCTTGGTCAGAACCTAAGGCAAGGTCTGATTGTAGCTGGAAATAAGGCACGAGTTCTCGCGTAACCACGTGCCAAGCCGGATTTCGAAGTCACTATGCTACCATGTCTACGCTCCGGACTTCTGAAGTCATCTTCTGCGATCAGTGCATCGAGGAAGTTGCGCCAACCGACCGTGTTCGATGCAGCAGCTGTCCACAAAACAGATGCTTGGCATGTGTTCAAGAGGAGCTAGGACCCATCCTAGGACCGACGAACGCTGGACTTCTAGTGCTGATCTGTCAATGGCTGGTGAGGAGCGGGCCTGCGACCTATCACTGTCCAAGCTGCACCCACACTAAGAACATCTCCTGGTGCTCCATCGTGGATCAGTTAGTAGCTCAAGGAGTCTTCCGTCCAGCGATAGTGGACCACTTACCCATCTGCAAAGACGAGGCCTTGGAACACGCCCAGTTCGTGGAGTTATGCGACGTCCTTCACCGCAAAGCCAGCATGCTCGTGGAAGCTGTACAAACAGAACCAGGAGTGGGGGATGATAAAGAACTGCTCAACACCACCATGGATAGCCTCGAGGGAAGTGGTTCCGCCGATCACAGGACTCAAACAGACACAGCGCTTTCCCTACACCAGGACTACACCAACTTGACACAAGTGGAGCTGGCGATTCTACTGATGGAGAATCAGCTGGGAAGGCTCTCCCCAGACAATCATCGCCAACCGATGCTCCGACGCCACTACTAGAAGCTTCACTTCAACAGGGGACGGCTATTAGCCGCGGCAAAAACAGTCAGGGATGCTGAAGTCCCCACTGTTCCGCCCTCATCATCCGGAACCCATCCAGAGCAGACTGGACAGGAATCGTCGATCGTGGAGCCGACTACACTCGACGACGTGCCAAATGAGATCCTAGAACGGATACTACAACACCTGGACAGACATAGTCTAGTCTGCACTCGCCTTGTGTGTTCCAGGTGGCATCGCTTAGTGGATAGAGCGCCGTGGGGAACCCTTCCCAAGGTTCACTATTGATCACTGATGGTGTCATCGCACTACCAGATGGAGATTCGTCTGGAGAAATTCATCGATGAGGCCATCCCGGGAGGAGTAGAGGGGGATGGAGAACCGCCAGTGAAGGCGTCTCGCTTCGACTCCTCATCAGAAGGAATACGGCGAATTGTGAAGCAGAAGAGGCCAAGCCTGACTAGAAGCATCACTAGGACTACACTCAGACTCACCGAAACCATGTCTGACCCAGAAGAACAACGACGCCTACTGAATTACTTCCGCCATGTCTCCGCAGACAAACTAGTACTACAAAGCCTGCGCGGCAAGGGACTGATGACGGTGCTGCTGATCTTCGAGAATATGTGCCTGAACAACAAGGTACTGGTCCTTGACTCCTGCCACTTTGCCGAAGTCCCCAAGCAGATGGTCTTCCACTTCCTCAAGCCATGTCGAGGACACTTGACGGAAGTGCAATTAAATTCCTGCCGTGACATGGAGAACTCCTTCTCTCCGTCTGAGTTCTGGAATGCCATAGGCCCACTATCCGGCCCCTTCCCCACCATCCGCCTCAAGGATCATTATGCTGACTCCCCGTGGATGAATCGGCTGGCTACCGGGATCTTGTTGCTTCCTAGTCCACCTTGGATGTTGGACATTGATGGAATCCAACCCCTACCAGCAGCAGTGTACCGACGGGTACGTAACTGGCTCAAAGAGGATGCTGTGATGGGTTCGACATGGGTGGAGGCAAGACGGAGGCAGGAGGCGACCACCAGTGATCTCAACTTGGAGCCAGCCATACCCAACCTACCCAAAACCGACGGAAACTCGAGTTTCGGCGTCGGCTCCAGAACTACAATCGTTCAAGAGGTTGCCGAGGACCGGGAAGGAAACTCCATATCGTCGACAAAACCAGGAGAGCCGACGGCCGAAGCGGGAAGACGTAACTTCATCATCAAGATCGACCACAATCGTAATCTTCGTCTTCGCCAACTTCAGTTCCATGCCTGGAACCACGTCCTACGTCCACGAGATATTCGCATGCCGATCCGGATCAACAAGATACTGGAACAGTGTTTTGACGGTCAGAGTCGCCACTCGAGAAGCCGACATCGAATGGTGTTGGAGAGACCAGATGGAGCTCGACTTTCCCTCTACTCACAACATTAAGTCCGCCAACAACGATCGCCCACTACTACATTACCGACCCTCGATCACGACTGCCACACTTCTGAGGCCCACTCACCCCTCCAGTCTACGACGCACCCCACAGGGAGACGGAGACTGAGAGGACATTCAGCTGGTGATGAAATCAAAGGCCAGGAACCCTCCGATGGAAGAGTCTCCACATCACTGCTACGATTCACTCTTTCCGATTGCTCATCAGACAATGATTTCCTCCCCCCCAGACCAGAAGTGTTGCGATACTTGTAGCTTAGATCCGAGGCCCCGTTCCTCTGCCTGCCCTAGTTGTTGATGTGATCGATCCCACTCTTCCCGGCCGCCCGCGGGTGCGCTGTGCCGTTTCCCAAACCGGTTTTGTCCGACCCTTAGTCGGTGAGGCAGGTGGAAGGGAGGCCAGGTTCAGTTGCTCTCTAATGTGGCTCACTCTTCCCCTACCAGTTCCGCTGTCTTCCTAACCCCCCTTCGGTGACCACGATGAAAGTGTATCTTGCTACCTTCCTGCTGCATATCACCACAAGAATAGAAGTTCCAGATCATCCGCTCCAGCGTCTCCCTCACTCCCACCGACTCTTCTTGGATTCCGTCCAGCAGTGGTCAGAGGTTGTAAGGGTGGAAGACGCCCTGGGAAACGAGTTGGAGGAGGATGGATATGCCATCGCCGGGGGGCCCCGGCCCCGGGCCCGGCCGCCCCGGCCGGCCGCGGCGAGCCCCGCGCCCACCGCGCCCCCCCCTCTGTTCTGGTTCTCGAAGCAGGCCGGGGGGAAGCAGCCCGCCTTGAAGGGGGGGGGAGGGGAGGGGGAGGGGGAGGGAGGGAAGGGGGGGCCCGCCGGGGGGGCGGTGGCCCCCAGAGAGCCCACCATATACGGGGAGGAGAGGGTGGGGCGGGGGGCACGGGAAGAGGGGGGCAGGGGGGGGGCGGGGGTGGTGGCGGAGCGAGAGGAAGAGGAGGTGGAGCTGACTGTCGGAGGAGGCGCCGGAGGAGCGGGGGGAGGAGAGGCGCCGCTGCGGCAACAGCACCCCTGTGCCTGCGCACCCCCCCCCCGCCCCCCAGCACTAAGGAGAGAAGGAGGGGGGGGAGGAGGGGAGGAGGGGAGGGGGAGGAAGAGAGAAAAGGAAAAAGAAGAGAGGGGGGGGGGGGGGGGGGGAGGAACGGGAAGAAGGGGGCTGCGCAGCCTCGGCCCCACCCACCCTCCCTCTTTCCTTTCTTTTCGTTCCGTCCGGCCCTCCCCCGCCTCCCCCCTCTGCCGCAGGGGGAGCAAAGGCAAACAAGACTTACTATTATTTCTACTCACCCTCCCCCCCGCCGACCTGAATTGCGTGGAGCGATTGGCGGCGCTCTTCCCCCCCCCCCCCCCGCCTGCCGCTCTAACTGGACCGCGCGGAGAAAGGCAACACAACCAAAACGAAGTAACAGGGGAACGACTGGAGGGCGGCGGGCGGGCGGTCACAGAAACCAGAGAGTGGCCCAGCCATCCTTTCTTGCAAAAGTAGACTTGAACGGCCTCAGTCCAGAGTCATCTCCAGACGGATTATAAGTCGGCTCGGTCAGAAGTGCCTAGAGAAACTGGAGCAAAAGAAAAGGTGGGTAAGGTGCTAGAAAAAGGGGGTAAGGTGAGATGTGTGGTGGAATAGGTGAAGCGCGGCAACGCTGAAACTCCTGGAGGGATAAAAAAAGGAGAGGAAGGGAGATGCAGGGTTGCTACTAAGGAAGGTTGTCCTAGCAGGGAGACGTGAGATGTGAGTGAAGTGGGAGCCTACATAACGGATGCAACGTGAGGTGTAATGTCACCAGGGTTGCAGCCAAGCTCTCCGCTTCTGCTCACAAGAAGGAGGGATAGGGAGGGCGGTGCTCGAATGGGTTCCAGAGGGAAACGGCAAGAAGAAAAGGGGGGAGGGGGAGAGAGGGGGGGGGGGGGGTTGCAGAGAGTGAGAGAGAGAGGAGCAAGGGTGAGTAAAGACTGGAAGGTTGGAAAGGGGGGCAAAAGGGGGGGGTGTCTTGTTGTGTGCGGCCTTGAATAGGCAGCTGCCGATCTGGGCTTGCTGCTCCAGGAGAGGATGCAGCTGCCACTTTTCGGCTCCTGATGAATAGGCTGATGAAGCGGTGTAGACAAAGAGCCTCGTTCAACTGGTCCTGGATGGGTTGACGATCACCGATGACGAAAGTCCTCTCTCTTGAGCTGCTGATGGGCTTCCCTTCTTCTGCTTTTGCACCAGCTCGCTTGAGACTGGTACGAAGATCCCAGAGATAAGTCCGTCAAGATAGAGCTCTGGGATTCCCCTGTCCTTCCCTAATGCCATCGCAATGTAGGTTCTGGTGAAGAAACTGGCCAGTGCGCGTTCACCAGGGGATTTCCGCGGATGGAGGCAGGACTCCAGTGGAAGCAGGAATGGTGAGGGGCTGGAGGGCAGCTATTCCCTCCCGCTGGGCTCTGCTCAAATGGGGTAGCCTTGTGGCAGCCTGGTCTGCCCAGTTGGACGATACGTGAAGAAAGGCAAGGGGCTGTAGAAAGTCCCAATCTCAGAATGCCCCAACAGCAATTCTGAGACTGGGGGGCAAAGGCGAACGGAATTCTCACTTTACACCCACGGTCAGCAAAGGAGAGATTCCGCTTTTCCGAAATGCAACCTGCCAATTGCCAGGCGGACAATAGGTCAGCCGGACAATGCAGGGTGAAAGCTCAGAGCTGGCAGTATGCTGCAGCTAGTGGTTGGACAGCAGCAGCAGTAGACTGTCGAAAGAGCTTTCTGCTCTGAAAGGATTGCAGGCTGTCCTCTTCCAATGTGAAGAGGGCAGCGCTTGGTCAGTTGCTCGCAGGGCAGGCGGCAGTAGAATTGAAAGGGTTCCTTGGTTTAGTTGCTTGCGTCCAGCTGCGATTGGCCCTTGCAGTCGCAAACTGGCGGATCAGCAAAAGCCTGCTTCTTTGCCCTGCAAGGGGTAACAAAGGAAGGCTTCCCACTTTGCCAATGCCTTTCAGCTCTGCCTCCTTCTGTACACATTGTGCAAGTCAGAGAAGAGGTGAAGAAGGCCAAAGGATGGCAGTCGGTGATGAGGTAGGTGGTCGTCCAGATGATGATGTTGGAGTTGCGCAGCGTGGTCATGTTGGCGTTGAAGCTGGGGAAGTCGGTGGGGACGCCGTTCATGCCAATGGGGTAGGCATCCAAACAATCACTCAACTGCTGCCAAAAAGCTGTGCATTTCTTCTGCAGAGCTTTGCAACTTAAACATTTGACTCGATCTCTCTTTCAGCAGGTCGTAGAAAGGAGGAAGAGTGAGTAGTCGGTTAGATGGAGATGGAGGGGGAGGGAGGGAAGGGAAGCGGGCACAAGATCCGGTTCTCGCCACCCAAATCGTTCATCTACCACTACATCATTGAATGGTGCGCTTCACACATATTTCTGAAAACCTGCAGCATAAGGGAGGCTGTCCACTGAGCCATTTTGAAACATCACAGGTTTGAGTAGGTCTCAAAAGTCAGCCAAATTAAAGGAGTCATATTTATTGTTCAAAAACAGATATTCAAATTCTGTAAAAAAGCGATTGTAATGCTAGGTTTTTTTAAAGTACCACAGAAGGATGGGGTTGTAGGATAAATTATTCATCATTTTTCAGCAATTCCTGCAGGGTGCGTTTTACTCTCTTCAAGTCCGCCCTCAGCTGCTCCAGCTGCCCATCCTCCGAGCTCCCGCCGCCTCCGCCACGCTCCTGGAAACATCCCCACCTACTTTCTGCCCCAGCAAGAAGGAGTCCCAGAACCTGCGGCAGGCTGGCGTTGGCCTGCCTCGGTGGCCGGTTGCCGGAGGCACTGGGAGACTGCCAGTCGTCGGCAGGCCTCCAGGCTCGCTTGGCGGGAGGAGGCTGGGGCTGCTGTCCATCGCGGAGCTGGGACGGCAGGGCCTCGGCGAGGTAGGCCTTGAATCGCAGGCGCAGGTGCTGCTCCTTCAGCCGGTGGAAGCGAGAGTCGGCGCTGATCTGGGCCTTGGTGGGGCTGGTCTCCAGGAAGTCCGCGGCGACGACGGCGATCACATTGCGGGCCTCCGGACAGGCGCTCCTGCTCTGGCCCGGAATGCGGACGTAGGCCTCAATGAGGCGATTGCGTTTGTAGAAGAGGGCCCCGTAGTCGGAGTCCGCGTGCAGCGATGGCCCTTCCTTCTGCTTCAGGCCAAAGCAGGCTTGATAGGCAGCCTTGGCTGCTCCGTCTTCTCCGCCAACCCGTCCCTCCGTTGTCCAGGGGTGCTGCAGGGAGTCCAGGACGGGGGTCTGGGGCAGGAGCTGGCCTTGGAGGTGAAGGCGGAGGCGGGGCCGAAGGTAGAGGAGGCCCAGGTAGCGTCGGAGACTCACCTGCCAGCTGTTGCGGTCGGAGCCGGCGTTGCGGAAGAGGAGGTCGTCGCCGGCCTGGCTGAGACTCAACTCCGGCCGGCCCTCTGTGTCGGTGCTGAGGTAGTAGAGGATGATGCGGGTGCCGCTGTCCCCGGGGATGGCCTTGAGAGCGTTGGCCAGGAGCTCTGGCGTGGAGACGATGGGGCAGAGGTTGTGGAGGGCCTGGCGCTGCTGCTCGCTGTTGGCCCCAGGCTGAAGGCGCAGCGCAGAGTCAAAGCTGAGGCGGAGGAAGCGGACGTGGGAGGAGAGGGAGCGGGAGGAGAAGAGGCCGACGACGAAGCCGCCGGGGTGCTTGGAGAGGACGAGGGCGTCGCGGCCCAGCTTCATGCTGGCGGTCTTGAAGCCGGTGCCGTGGGAGCCGATGGGGGCGCGGGCGGTGTTGAGGGGGGCCTTGCGGGAGCCGCCGAGGCTGAGCAGGGCCTCCAGGCCGTCGGGGTTCAGTCCAGCCCCGTCGTCCCGGATCTCCAGCGTCAGGAGCTCGGAGGGGGGCTGCCACTTGAGGTCGATGTAGACGTTGCTGGCTTCGCAGCCAGGATCGTAGGCGTTGTCCACCAGCTCGGCCAAGGCGGAGAACGGGGTGCCATGGAAGCGCCCGTAGCTGCCCATCATGTTCGCGTCCACCTTTTGCAGCTCCCCAGCCGCCCACCAGTCTACTGCCGCTCCCCCCATCCCTCTCCGCCCTCCATTTCCACTTCGCGATACCCCCAGCTCCATTTAGCCAAGCACTGCCCAAATGAAGGGAGCAGAGGGGCATATATGCTGGATGGACGGAGCAGAGGGGCATATATGCTGACATTTGAAAGTCGAGATAAGGTTGCTGTCTGCCCCGCTGCAGCCCGCCTCAGCAGCCCTCCCATCGTCGACCTTTTGCAGCTTCCCAGCCGCCCACCATTCCACCGCCGGACCACCCAGCATCGCCTCCCTAGCCCTCCATTTCCAGACATACCACGTATGCCAAGCCAACAAGATATTCTCGGCTGTCGCAAAGCGGTGCACGGCCTCATCCCAAAGCAAAGAAGGCCAAAGCTAATGGAGCGCTGGTGACCCCTGTCGTAAAAGTCATCTTCCAAAAGCACGTGAAATTTGCCTTTTTCTAACTTTGCCTCTTCTGTTGTTGTTGCTGTCGGAGACATGGCGCCTGAAAAATAAAATTGAAATTTGTGAAACATCATATCCAGGAAGCTCTTCTGGCTAATCAGCTTAGAAGCGCACCCCGAAAAGCATGCTGGAGGACGGCTTCCAACTCACGCCGGAACTGCAGCAGTTCCAGCTACTCTTCCTCAACAGCCTCCTCAGCAAGGCCTTCCATCGGTTGGGGCCCTTTTCATTTGCCTCCTATGGCTTATATGGGGCTGTCTGCTTTACAATTTACTCAAACAACCATCATCTGCTATTGACATAGTGGTGAAGAGCTGTGCAGGGTTGGTCTCCAGGAGTTGCGAGAGGTTGAAGGAGAGGGGAGGAGTTTGGTGCCAAAGGCGATGGTGAGGACAACGAAACTGCGGGTGTTGGCCTGCTTGCCCTAGCTCATTTCCTTGCCAGTGCTGGAGTGCGAGAGCGATGCCACCATCCAGGTCCTCTTTTACTAACCCCAAAACATGAGCACAAGTGAATAGCGAAGCAGAGAGTGGAGGAGGAGGGATTGAAGGGCGATGGGGGGCAGGGCAGAGCCTGGACGAGCTCTCACCACGATGCGCTGAGTGGGATTACGGTGGCGGAGGGGCAGAAGCATGGCTACCAGCCCAATGGGTGCGCCCACGCCATCAAGATCTTCCAGCAGTCATATAATGAGCGGATAAAGCGGAAAGAAAATTGGGAACAGGTTCATGCACCCCGGTGAGCTGGAGCCGCCTTCGCTGCTGCCACGTGAGGAGGAAGCCCTGCGACTGGAATTGGAACAAGCCAAAGTGCAGGAGGATCGGGACAGAACCAAACGTAGTGTATGGCTTTTTTGCCTTAAGAATTAGGAGATTATTTCAAGCAATTTTGCTGAATCTTGTTGAACTTTACTCTTTCAATTAGCTATCGTCATTGATTGCGGTTAACAATCAAAATTCCGATCAAAACTTTTTGAGAATCTTTTGAAAAAGGTTTGA
>JASANA010004732.1:0-12372 GCA_030248095.1 Ptycholaimellus sp. GST1_10
TCTATTATATATATGGACTAGGTTGAGCTTCGCCGTCGCCTACGGCGACTATAAGGAAGCAGCTGCAGAAATTATTGATGACAAGAAGTTCAAATTGGTAATAGAAAGCCAGCTGCAGTAAGAAGTTTTACTACAATTTATTTGGCTTTCTCCAATGGTTTTTTGGAAACTTGGGAGGATTGGGTGAGGCTAAATAGGCCTGTAAAAGCATCCAGCATCCACCGCCCCACTTTGTTTACTTGAATATCCACTGAAACATTGGAGGATTGGGTGAGGCTAAATAGGCCTGCAAAAGCATCAGGCATCCACCGCCCTACTTTGCTTACTTGAATTATGAATATCCACTGAAAAATGGGAGGATTGGGTGAGCCTAAATATGCCTGCAAAAGCATCAGGCATCCACCGCCCTACTTTGCTTACTTAAATATCCACTGAAACATGGGAGGATTGGGTGAGGCTAAATAGGCCTGTAAAAGCATCCAGCATCCACCGCCCTACTTTGCTTACTTGAATATCCACTGAAACATAGGAGGATTGGGTGAGGCTAAATAGGTCTGCAAAAGCATCAGGCATCCACCGCCCTACTTTGCTTACTTGAATTTGAATATCCACTGAAAAATGGGAGGATTGGGTGAGCCTAAATATGCCTGCAAAAGCATCAGGCATCCACCGCCCTACTTTGCTTACTTAAATATCCACTGAAACATGGGAGGATTGGGTGAGGCTAAATAGGCGAATCCGCGTCACTTGACACCAAAACGCATTTCGGTGTCATACGACGTTTGAAACGTTATGTGACAACCATTTTTCGTTGTCATATGCATAGGGTAAATAAACTTCATGACAACAAAAAACGTCCTTTGACAACAGAAAATTACCACACGACAACATTTTGTGTCAGTTTACATAAATGACATTTGACAACCAAAATATCCTGTTGTCATTGGAACGTCGCATGACAACCACTTTTCTGCTGTCATGGATTCGAGTTGTCGTGTAGTCCTTTTGTTGTTGTCATATGTCGTGGGCAGTTTGCAAGACCACATGACAACAGCATGTTAGAGCATACACTGGGTACGTACGCAGTGGGGGGGGAGTACACAGCAAGTATGGCTGAGGTTGCTGGGCATGGGTCAAACGCGCGCCATTTCGAGCATCTCTTAGCAGGCATGGGCTACGGTAGAGATTGCGCGAGAGTAGACCCCTGGTCAGTTCTGCCTAGATTGGTGCTGCTGAGAGGGGCGGAGAGTGCTGTTGGTGGAGCGGTGGCCAGTGCAGCTTCGACGATGTCCGCATCGGGATCGGACGAGAGTGTCGAGCTCGACGTCGTCGCTGTCGCCTCAAATTCGTCACAAGGTTGGCTTTTTTGAGGGGATTGAAAGCCTTTGGTGGTCTTGCGAATCTTGCGCTTTCCCTAGGCTCACAGACGGGCACCCCTGTAGCGGCGGCGGAGCTGCCATCTCTTCAGCCTCAGCGGGCCTCCCAGATGGGGCGAGAGGAGTTCGAGGAGCTGGAGGAGCTCATTGCGGAAGAAGAAGGAGCCCTGGCCGCCGTCATCCAGCAAGGTCAAGATCAAGGCAATGCGCAAGGTTGGCAGATCTTGCTTCTGTGTCCCTTGACAGCAGTGAAGTGGCAGTTGCTGCAGAAGAAGACGGTGAGGAGGGAGCAGAACTGGCGAATGCGGTGGAGGCGGCCTGGCGCCAGGCAGAGGCTGAAGCAGAGCGGGGGCTGATGAACGAGGAGCCGGAGGCCGCCGTCGGCGAGGCCGTCCCGCTGGTGGAGCCCCGCCCGGAGGAGGAGCCCTTCGTGCCCGATGAAGACTATCAGCCTGCTCCCGACACTCTGGTGCGCGACGCAGTCTACGTGATCGAGCCAACGCAGCAGGGGGATGAGAGGAAGAAGCGCAACATCCACAAGAGCCTGGTGTACAACGGCTACATCTACAACCTACAAGCACACCGCCGCCGCAAGGGAGGGCACCTGGAGTACAGGTGCGCCTGCTATTGTTACCTTCTTTCTTCCTCCTCCTCCATAGTCATTTGACACCAGTCTGTGTGTAGCAGGGACAAAGTGCTGCGTCAGTATGGTTGTCAACAAGGACGCCCTGGGGACGGTGATGGTGGCGCCGAACGCTGAGCACGTCTGTCACGGGAAGCGCAAGGAGCACGAGCTGATCTACCGCATCGCTCGGGCCAAAACCATCCAAGGCCACCGGGTTGGCTTTTTCGTTCTAGCCAAGGGTGGAAGGAGCCTGGAGACATGTGACAACAATTGAAGACGCAGCTCGAGCGAACTACTGTTGGCTCCATATCGCGACTGGGCTTCTCTCTGGACGGGGAAGCGCTTCAGACGGCGCAGAGACAAGAGCGCGCTTTCAGACGGGCGCTGCAGCGGAACCGCAAAGACGCAGAGCGAAAGCCGCCCAACGTCACCACGAAAAGCTTCGAGATTCCCAACTATATTCGACGAGTGCGGGTGCATTCTCTTGATTGTCACATGACAACGGATGGTCGATTGAAATGGTTCTGCTGAAGGTGAGTCCGAATGAGGACAAAGAAGACATCGTGGTGTACGACGAAGGCCCTCAGCCGCGGCTGCGCAAAGCTCCTGGTGCCTCTAACCACGCGGAGAGGATCCGGAACCAGAGACGGCTGATCATCATCGGCACCAAGTTTGGGCGGGATCTGCTGCGCCAGAGCCGGACCTGGTTCGTCGACGGGACATTCAACTCTTCTCCCGCCATATATGCGCAGGTTCCTTATGACACCAAGTGGCTTTCGAGATGATGTTGATGGTGGGTTTGAATTCAGATTGTGACGGTGGTGGCGGTTGTGCAAGGTGCGGATGGGCGTCGGCAAGCTATTCCCTGCGCCTGGCTCTTCCTCGGAACAAAGACCAAGAAGGAGTACAAGATCGCCTTCAATCAGCTCAAGACTTGGGTCGGCCTAGATCGACCTGCACGGGAGTTCAGTTCGGACTTCGAGGTTGATCTTGTTGCCAATTGCCGGTCATGTGACAACGGCAGTTCATTTAGGCTGGACTGGTCAATGCATTCAAGGAGACCTACCCCAACGCGCTTTGGCTGGCATGCGGATTCCACCAGTCCCGGATGCTCAAGCGCCGTCTCGTCGCCGACCAGCTCTACACTCAGTTCCTGCAAGATTCCAAGATGCGCATGGCAATCGGGTTGGAGGCACTTTTCTTTCTGTCCTGTGTGGGTTGGAGTTATATGACAACCAGTGGTTGCAGCTATCTGAAGGCACTGTCTGCGCTTCCCGCCGCTGTGATACCTGGCGTCTTCGAGTCGGTGGTGGACAGCGTGTGGCGGTTCGAGACGGAGGACGAAGTGGTCTTCGACTGCCAGAACAGCCATGTCCGCTCCTTCCTCAAGTATTTCAAGGTTGCTAGCAGTCTCTATGTCGTATGACAACCAAATGACTAGTTTGCAGCGCTCCTTCATCGTTGGAGAAGATGGCGCGGCGCCCTCATTCGCGCCGGAGTCCTGGTCGCAGGTTGCTAGCCCCACTTGACAACCAGTTATGCATGCCGTTGAAATGCAGTTCGAGCGGCTGCGCCGCAACGACATCGGGGGCTCAAACAACCCCTGCGAGGGGATAAACAACCTACTCTCCACCGTCCTGTCCCGCCGCTCCAAGCCGCCATTCTTCGAAGTCGTCGCTGGTATCCTAGTTTCCTTTGCTGCTGGACGACGTTTGACAACAGTGCTTTTGTCAGCGATCAAGATCGTGATTGGGGCTGCCAAGGTGCGGGCTGGGCCGTTGCCGGAGGCAGAGCCGATGGCGGTGGAGGAGCCGGCCAATGCTCCGCTGCCCGTGGAAGGCCCCGCCGCCTCTCTTTCGGTTTCTTGCAATTTTCTCCCTGTGGCTGATCGGCGATGTATGACAACAGTTTTTTGCAGCATGAGATGCGAGTGGAGCAGAACGTGAGCGTGCGCCGCAACAACTGGCTGCGTAGATGGGCGGCGCGCTGGGAAAACTACGAGAGTGACGTCGGCCCGTATCTTCACAATGTCGCCATCGGCATCGTCGCGAACCGTACGCACTTCCGCACGCTTGATGCCCTGCCTATTCTAGAGCCAAACCCCAACGATCATCCCAATTTGGACCCTGAGTTCGACACAGAGTGAATGGAGGGCTTTTCTTTTTTTTCAGTCAGTCCTTTTGGTCAAGATTGCGAGAGCTTATTAGAGAATTTATATTGCGCCCTAGTACATTTTGCACTGCCCTTTTTTTGCGATGAGGAATTTTCGCTAATTGCATTGCTATTGTTGCGGTGGAGATCTAGTTGCCTTTTTGCCGGTGCCTTTTGTTCTCGAGAAATACTGGTCTCATGACAACAGCAATACATTGCAGCAAGGAATAGGTTGAATGATAATCAATTGGGATAGAATCGTGTAGGCTGAGGATTGGGGCGGAGTGTGCCTTCTGGGCGGCTCCAACGGCGGCATCTGTTCTGGGCATTCGCAGGTGGCTCGAAGCGGACAATGAGCAGCAGCAGCAGCACCACCAGCAGCAGCATTAGCGCCAGTTGAAGAAGCATTCCTGGCAAATCAGGCCATGCGTTGTATGACAACCAAACTGGCCCCCTTTGCCTGGTCCCATGGGGAATGATACGGTAGAGGTCGGCGGCGCACACAGAGCGTGCGATTGCAAGGCATTGTTGGAGAGTGGAGAGAAAAGGAAGAAGGAGAAGAATGGTTGTGACATGGGCTCCGTTGGCTGTCGTTGCTTTCGAGGGCTATGAGTACACGGAGGTGAGCCGCAACGAGCACGGAGTGACCATGGTGTGCATGGAGAGAAGTTCTCCCTACCACATGACACCACTCTGGAAATTGATAATGTGCCCACCATTTTGAGAAGCCTCCGGGTGCCGAGCGTGGATCTGTGTGGATCACGCCGGCTTCGTCGCGCATGAGACGCCACTGCCGCACACCTGCGGCCCTCCGCAGGACCAATTCTGGCACAAGGACTCGGACGAGGAGCCGCCCAACCCCCCCGATCCAGGCCCCTCCTCACCCTGCCAGCCCGCTTAGAGCCTCCTCTCCTCCTCTCCTTCCCACTTTTATCTTTCCAATTTCTTGCTGTTATTGATCCTCAGTTCCTCATTGTTCTGCATCATTGGGATTCTGCATTCTGCATCATTGCATCATCATCCCCCGTTGCCAACTCTATGCTGCGATAAGTTTCGGACGCCTCTTAAAATGCCAATGAACTGCACTAAAAGCCAGCACAAGGCTCCAATCCCAGCCAATCCTCATGACAACAATCTGAAGGCTTGCGCCAAAGTTGAGCTCCCACGTCTAGCCTGGTCCTGCAGGGAAGACTACTGTAGCAAATGGCGGCGCACACAGAATGCCTCTGAGGCAATCAGAAGGGAGACGAAGAGAGCGGTAAAGAGAGGAGCTGGTAGGCTGTGAAGAGGAGCTATGGGATCGCGGCCAATGGCTCAGGTCACGCTCAACGACTACGACTACAAGCAGATCTCTCTACTCTCCAAACACGGCGTCCTCCTTCGCTGCGTGGACTACGGTTCAGCTCTTCTCCTTCTCACCTAGTCTCATATGACAGCATCCTATCAACTGCAGAGAAGACTGGCTGCACTGTCAGCATTCGAATGGACATGGAGGGCGTGTGCCTGCGAGGCCCCAACCGCGAACACATCTGCGGCCCTCCCAAGATCTACCCGCCTCCCATGAACGCCCCCAACAGCCAGCCTAGCCCTCCAGTCACTCCTCCCATTACCCCTCCAGGCACTCCTCCAAAATCGCTCTTTCAGATTCTCTAGGCTCTCTAGTCAGTTCCATGGATGGCTCCTCTATTCATTTCCAGTCAATTTTGCTGTGATAAGTTCTGGCCTTCAGTTGTTGCGTTGAGGACCCTCTCCTTATAAAATGGATTTGGGAATTTCTGTTGTCAAGAGACACCCAACCCGTAGTCAAAACGTCAGTTGACAACAGCCAATGAAATTACGACTATTTCAATCCTAAACCTAACCTCAGCCTAACTGAAACAGGCCAAGAACAAGTAAATGAAAAATGGACGAACTTTAGTGGCTGCGAAGTGAAGTATGAGGAGAAGAAGAGGCTCTTGAGGGCTGATGGAGCTGTACGGTTGTGTTGGCCCAGGCAGAAAGTGACACTGATGTAGGAGATAGGAGGCAGATGGCCCAACAAGGTGCCACAATGCGGGGGCCCCTATCCAAGGCCATTACACGCCTCCTCCACTGCCTCCCCCTCTAACTTTCACGCCCATCAATCATCCCCTCTAATACCGCCACACCTATCCCCCTCCAGCCCCTCCTGCCCCTCCCTCCTATGCATCCCTCACACATTCCCTCAGCAGTCTTCCCTCCTACAGCCTCCAGCGGTTGTCATGCGTCGTTTGCTGGTTGAGCTGCAACAAAATCCATCATTTTACAACCAAAGCAGCACAAAAAACCATTATTTTCATCAAGGAATCACCGAGAAGGCAAATCTGGCGGTTGTCATGTGACGTCGACAGAACTCCACATGACAACACCGTGACAACAGCCGCCAGGGGTGGTTGTCGTGTGGTAAGTTTCCTGCTGGCATACGCCGCCTGCAATAACGTCACAAGACAGCAACATTTTTGCTGTCATATGTCGTTTTTGCGACGTGTGACAACCAAGTTATGACAACATGTCACTTTACAAAAACGACTCATGACACCATTTTGCCTGTTGTCGAGTGGTAATTTTAATGACAACGATTGGGCAGGGGGGGGTGCCCAATCGTTGTCATGTGACGTCGCAAATGTTGTCAAGTGACGCAGTGCCTAAATAGGCTTGTAAAAGCATCCAGCATCCACCGCCCTACTTTGCTTACTTGAATATCCACTGAAACATGTGAGGATTGGGTGAGCCTAAATAGGCCTGCAAAAGCATCAAGCATCCACCGCCCTACCATGCTTACTTAAATATCCACTGAAACATGGGAGGATTGGGTGAGGCTAAATAGACCTGTAAAAGCATCCAGCATCCACCGCCCTACTTTGCTTACTTGAATATCCACTGAAACATGTGAGGATTGGGTGAGCCTAAATAGGCCTGCAAAAGCATCAAGCATCCACCGCCCTACCATGCTTACTTAAATATCCACTGAAACATGGGAGGATTGGGTGAGGCTAAATAGACCTGTAAAAGCATCCAGCATCCACCGCCCTACTTTGCTTACTTGAACATCCACTGAAACGTTGGAGGATTGGGTGAGGCTAAATAGGCCTGCAAAAGCATCAGGCATCCACCGCCCTACTTTGCTTACTTGAAGAAGACAAATGGTTGGGGGGGGGCAATGGATTGGAGGAATATATTTGGGCTGCATGCGTAATGGCTGGGGGGCAATTTGGTGATAGAAGAAGCCAAATGGTTGGAGGGGGATTAGAGAAATTATTTGGGCTGCATGGGTCCCGCTACACGGGTGCTCAGCTTTTTTCATGCATTAGCCTCTTTTCTTGGTCTACCGACTCTTTTAGAAACTCCCACCCTGTGACCAAATTATAGCCACACCAAATGAGTGCAACAGCAAACACCTGGCTGTCCTCGAGGGACTTCAAAGATTAGGCAATCAATCCAACAAAGGTTAGATCGCCAAAGATGGATGCTGCTGAAAACTCTATGAAAGGATATGAATACTGAGTACAACCTTGCCACAATGAGTAGCTTCCCAAAACTGCGCAGTTGCAAAACATTGATAAAAGTCACATTTTCGATGTTTTAAGCACTTTCCCGTGATCGGTGCAAGCTGTTCCCCTCAAAATCGTGTTCCCCGACCCCAATTTACCCAAAAACACCTTCACCTCCTCACCAGAAGCTTCCCTCATGGCGCGCGAAATGCTCACTCACAGGACAGGCTCCTCTATTATATATATGGATATATATGCGGAAAGACGGACGCAAAAATGAGGTAACTGGTTAAGCTGGCCTTGGCCGCCCGCCGCTTCGGGCAGGGCGCCAGAGCTCCTCCGGCCTCCGGGCACGGGTGCTACGGCCCCTACGCTTCGCCTAGCATGCTTCGCATGCTAGGCTACGCTCCGGGGCCTCCGCACCCATGCCCTCTGGCCTACGGAGCTCTGACTGCCCTGCCCTCCGCGGCAGGCGGCCTTCGGCCGCGCAAAAAATTGCGGCTCAATTCATAAGGTAGAACTTGAGAAGCAATCAGTTTTCTAATGTCTCTCAAAAATCGATGCACCTCGACAGTGAAATTTTTTTAATTATTTTTTTAACACATGTTTTAATTCCCAGCTGCCAACATTTCCCGACTTCGCTCAACTAGCCTTTTGTGCTTTTTCGAAAAAAAGCTGAACAAAGCGTATTTGAGGACGTGTGGCAGATATCTGGCGCTCCTACTGGGCCCAGCGTCTGCTGCAACAGTTCGGTCAGCTGGTCAGCTTTCGGTTGGGGCAGGGCCGTTTTGTCCAGGCTGAGTGTTCTGAATGCTCTGGGGGGATTTGAGGCCGGCTAAGACGGTTACGTTTCGCAACTGGCACGACTTCCGCTCCGACTTCGAGGCCGAGCAGCCGCTGTACCAACAGGCCGGGCCGTTGCTCCAGTTTCTGGCCGAATGGCAGTGCAACAACTCTCAGCTCAGGGACTGCGCTGTTCGCCTGGCTTTCGTAAGGCTTTTCTATGCTTATCTCATTAATCGTTTTTGATGGTGGGCAAGCTGGACGAAAGATAACCAAAGGGACGAAATTTAAATAAGGCGGTAGCAGGAACAAAAATTAATCATATACAAAATTTGAGTCAGGCGTTGCCTCGTTAAAGGAAGGTCTAATTGTGCCCAGGCAATGGCTGAGAAGAAATTCTGGTCAGAGAAAGATGCGCGACTGATCGAGGCTTTCCTGGACGATTTGGTGGAACTTGGCTACCTATTCCACAGCTCCCAACCACCGGTTAACAAATGCCGTCCGGTCCTACTTGCCACTACAAGGTTTGTTTCTTATGCATTCCATTCCTGTTTTTAGATCTTTTGCTATTATGCGTTACGAAAATTTCAATGTATATATTCAAAATTTAAAAATATTAAAAGCCGCCATTTAAAAAAAATTAAAAGACGCGTTATCAAAAATGCATTTCCTTTTCGCTAAATTTTACAAAATAAATTTGTGGTCTATCCTTTTTAGAATGAGGACATATGTTTCTTTTAGCACTAGTTTGCTCCAGATTTCCCCAAAAACATGGCCTTTCAGGCTCCCATCAACCGTCTACACTGCCATACTGAAGACTTTCTGCGACAGCTCCAATTCCAGCCGATTACCCCCAGCTCCAGCCAGCCTTGTGCCCCGGCAAGCCAGACCAAATCGGTACAGGCTCTGTGAGAGTGGGGGGGGGGGAACAAATATCTGAAAAGAGATGCAACGTGGAAAGAGGGGAAACGAATGATCAGGGTTGCAGGTGGGCTAGCACAGTGCTGCTGGTCACCTTCAACTCCGCCCAGCCCCAGTTCAGCGTCCAGCTCATGGGCTTCCTGCAGGCCGTCTACGCGGGCGTCTTCGCCCACACACTCTTTTGCAGCTCCGCCTCTAGCCAGGTCTTCCTTCTATTCCTTTTAATTTATTTCATCATGTCATTCATTTTGAAGAGCATTTCGGCAGCGCAAAATGCCAGCCATTTTGGAGGCCTACCGGGAATATCCGGCCCCATCAGTCATATCCACATTGACGCCAAGGTTGGCTCTATTTGCCAAGAAAACGTCCTGGTGCATCGCATCTGTAGAAGCTAGAAAGGATCTGGGCTCGTTTTTGCGGCAATTTGCATGCCCCTTTCTATCTAAGCATAAATGTCTTCCAGATTTATTTGGAAGCATTTTTATTTTTATTTTATTTGAAGATCCCTCTAGGCGTGTGTGTATTTGTCAGGAGATGCGCAAGGGCTTCTATGCCTATCGTTGCCTGCTGCACCTGCAGAAGCTAAAACTGGAGGCGAGCGGAGTGCTGATGATTGCCGACGACCTCGCCTTTCGCTTTTGGCGCCCCTTTGACACCAGCCGCTACAGGCACACAACCATCGCCCCCAAATGCTGTCAACAGAACAGGCCAACCAAAGGGGCCAAAACCTGAACGCTGCCCGCCGCGGTCGGATGGGCGGTTGGAATGGCCACCATAACCGTTCTAAGCTGGCAGCTGACCTGCGCGGGCTGATTCAAGCACCCTATGGCTGTTTGCAGACGGCGCTGCCCCGCTATCAGCAATCTGCCGGCCTTTCCTTTCTGGAGGTTTGGCTCAGTTTTTCTCTGACTCCAGGGGTTTCGAATATGCTGAAGCGATGAAGTTTGTAATGTGCACATTTGCTGTCCATATTCTGTTCCAAATCAACCAGTGACGGAAGCAAATGATTGTACCTATCTATTGGACTGTTGCTGAAGTTGATGGGGTGTGGGGTGTGAAAGGATGCAGGCGATGGAGGAGCGAGAGTACTGGGGTATCAGCGACCTGATCTACGTCCCTGGCCATGCTTTGCAAGACCTGGCCTGCCTGGCTGAAGTGCTGAGCCGTCACAGCGTCTTCCATGAAGTGGCCATGCCCAGACTTGGCCGTGGCTTTGGCTGGAATTTCATCTTTCCCAACGCCTCCACTCCCAGTTATTGATTGCCATTTACTGCCGTTTTCAAAGGGATTGACAGTTGAATGAATGGATCGACGACATTTGGAAAAAAACAATTTTGTATCATCGCTATGCACTGCAGAAGACTGCCTTTCATTAAAAAGCTTTTTGACACAGAATTCAAACATTTATTTCAAACGTCATAGCTTCAATCTTAATTTCGCCACAGCTGCTAACGTTGGGATAAAAAAGTGAGATGCCTTTTACTCTTAGTATTTCTTGTTCCGAGCAAAACTACCTATTACAGCCAATGTGCTCCTCACTCCTTTTGCAGGGAATCGGCAGACGTCGACAGTGGACATTGACGGCGTGAAGCTCTGGGGCACTGGCCGGCGATCCTGGGCCCAGCATCTGAGCCAACAGCGGCCCCTCTACGTCCATCCCGTCAAGCTCAGTGGCTTCCGCTCCTCCACGAAGGCCCTGCGCCAGCCCTACTGCTCCTGGCTAGCCAGCATTTATTCGATAAGCATTTATTTTGAGCATTGTTTAATTTTTCTGAGTGATCAGTTCGACCGGCAACTTTTTCAGGCTATCTGAAGGCCCTTTGAACGAAAGCATGGCCACTGATGATGCGGAGAACCTGGCTCTGCGATTCGACCTTTTGCAACAAGCAGCAAGTGGTCGAGATGAAAGTAAGTTATTACTTTGAAGGAAACTGAAATAGTGCTGCTCAATTGCAGTTGCTGAACATCTTGGAGAGCTTGGACTTGTTTGAAAATTAGATTGCTTTTTCCTGTATTCTCATATTTTCCAATTCATTTATTGCATTTTTGACGAAATCCAATATAATGATGATGTTCCGTAAACTGATAGGGTATTTCTGGTCATATTTGATCCGTAGCTATCTCATTATGTCCGCTTTATTCTTGACAAAATCAGATTTTTGACCTAG
Organism: Ptycholaimellus sp. GST1_10; assembly: GCA_030248095.1. Taxonomy (NCBI): domain Eukaryota; kingdom Metazoa; phylum Nematoda; class Chromadorea; order Chromadorida; family Chromadoridae; genus Ptycholaimellus; species Ptycholaimellus sp. GST1_10. Next base: position 11,534 of record JASANA010004732.1, read on the forward strand.
CCTTGACCCAAAATAACGTCAATTGGCATACTTTGTATAGGGACTGAGGAGATATATAATTACTCAGTAAGCGCTTGCAGCACTAATGAAATGTTATCGAAGCTTATTTTGCTGGATCAAGAAAATGAGAAAATATGCGAAATGCCGTATGCGAAAAATTAGGAATTTTAGAAAAAAAGAAAATATAAGCACAGCAACCTCATCGTGCTCAGATAAAGCTTCTAAAGAGCTTTATGGAATGAATGCTCTTGAGTGTTTGGTTTGCTTTGTAGTAAAGAGCCCTAGGATTCTAGGACACCAGCGCATCACAGAGCTTCACAAAGGGAACCGCTCGATTGAACATTTCGGTCAAGTTGGATGTCATTTAGTGGCTTATTCATCAAAAGGATTAATTTTAAAATTTTGGATTTTCAGCAGCCGATTAAAGTAATCTAGTGCTGCACTACCCCTAGTGCACTAGGGGTAGTGCACTAGGTAGTGCACTAGGTTTAGCACACTAGGTAGTGCACTACCCTACACATAGGGTGCATGGTTAAGGTGAAGAAATACAGTATCTCAAAAATTTCCTCCACTTAGGCCGCTCTGGAAGCCACTTTTTGGTCCGAAATGACTGGCTACCCCCTCTAAATTGACCTACTTTTAACATTAACCTTTTTACACACCAATACCTCGAAATCAACTTGTTTACTCAAAATACATTCAAATTTAACCTAATAATTCAACTTACTAAACGAGGTCCTCGATAACATTCCTAAACTAATTTCATCACCTTCACCATGACTCTTTTCGACCCTCAAATATTTTAATTGGATTTTCAAAAACTAATTACCTCACCTTCA
>JASANA010004738.1:0-28885 GCA_030248095.1 Ptycholaimellus sp. GST1_10
TGCCTCTGCCTCTGCCTCTGCCTCTGCCTCTGCCTCTGCCTCTGCCTCTGCCTCTGCCTCTGCCTCTGCCTCTGCCTCTGCCTCTGCCTCTGCCTCTGCCTCTGCCTCTGCCTCTGCCTCTGCCTCTGCCTCTGCCTCTGCCTCTGCCTCTGCCTCTGCCTCTGCCTCTGCCTCTGCCTCTGCCTCTGCCTCTGCCTCTGCCTCTGCCTCTGCCTCTGCCTCTGCCTCTGCCTCTGCCTCTGCCTCTGCCTCTGCCTCTGCCTCTGCCTCTGCCTCTGCCTCTGCCTCTGCCTCTGCCTCTGCCTCTGCCTCTGCCTCTGCCTCTGCCTCTGCCTCTGCCTCTGCCTCTGCCTCTGCCTCTGCCTCTGCCTCTGCCTCTGCCTCTGCCTCTGCCTCTGCCTCTGCCTCTGCCTCTGCCTCTGCCTCTGCCTCTGCCTCTGCCTCTGCCTCTGCCTCTGCCTCTGCCTCTGCCTCTGCCTCTGCCTCTGCCTCTGCCTCTGCCTCTGCCTCTGCCTCTGCCTCTGCCTCTGCCTCTGCCTCTGCCTCTGCCTCTGCCTCTGCCTCTGCCTCTGCCTCTGCCTCTGCCTCTGCCTCTGCCTCTGCCTCTGCCTCTGCCTCTGCCTCTGCCTCTGCCTCTGCCTCTGCCTCTGCCTCTGCCTCTGCCTCTGCCTCTGCCTCTGCCTCTGCCTCTGCCTCTGCCTCTGCCTCTGCCTCTGCCTCTGCCTCTGCCTCTGCCTCTGCCTCTGCCTTGCTCCATTTCCAACGTCTCTGCCTACACCCCCTTTCACACCTGCGATTCCTCTGCCTCGATCCTTTATGCTTCATCTTCATGCTCTTCTCTTCACATACATCTCTATACTTCTCACTTCTACTACTTCTTCCTTTCCGAAACCAAACTTCCTCCTATTCCCACTGAAACTAAGCTTATGAAACTCATCATCCACATCCAAGCAAACTTATATGGATTTGAAATTGTATGAAACATATCCAAAACCTTCTATTCTTCTATATCCATCGAATCTAAGCTTGTGAAATTCAATATTCTGATCCATGCAAACTTATAAGGAAATTGTAATACTCCGGGAGTGTTCACATTACTTAGAGGGTCAGAACACTCCCGGAGGTTTTTAAACAAATTTGGAAGGTCCGGGAAAGTTTCATCGATCCACATCATCTCCAAAGATGAGAGCCGTAACTTCTATAAGCAAGCAAAAGGTACGGGAGCGTTTCATCAAGCCATTTGATCCGAGCGGCTACATCCACCTCATCCGCAATGCATAGAGATCAATAAATTCTACAAGGAAGCAGACCATATGGAACCGTTCCAGCAAAGCATTTGATCTGAAAGGCACTAGAGAAAAAGAGCAAAGGCACTTCAAAGAATTACTTGGCATGCAGAAAGCACGCCAAAAAAATGAGTGTAAACTCCAGCAGTGTGTCCTCTGCAGTGGTGTTAGGTAAAACTATTTGGTAGTTTCATTTCACTTTTCCACCTCGTGAGGTAAAACCCCAATCATTTTGCTTCACTTCCACCCTCAGGCCTTTTAGCTAAAATTAGTTACACTTAAAAATTTGAATTTTTTCCACTTTTCACAATGTTTTCACTTTTTTCCACTTTTTTGGTCTGTTCGCATAAAAACGTCCCAATTTGTCTCAAAATTGCTTCAAATTGCACGGGAGAGTGTCTGAAACAAAACAGAGTAATGCAAGGCATGGCTGAAACAGTCAAAAGAGAATCCTACTTGAGGAACTGAGAAAAAAGTTTGAGAAAATTTTGACAAAATTTTTAAAAAATTTTCAAAATTTTAAAAAAATTTGAAAAAATTTTCAAAATTTGAGAAAATTAGTGCTTAAAACAGCAAAAAAAGTGGAAAGTGAAATGGAAAGTAATAAGTAGAAAGTAAAATGGAAATTCACTTCACTTCCACTTCAACCTCTGGGGGTCCAAAACCATAATACTTCACTTCCGCTTCCACCTCGAGGGTTCCAAAATAGTTTTTTTTTTTCACTTTTTTCCACTTTCTACTTTTTTTTCCACTTTTTACTTAACACCACTGGTCCTCTGACCAACAGGAAGGAGCAAAAACTATGGCAGTGTATCCTCTGACCAGCAGGAAGGAGCAAAAACTATGGCAGTGTGTCCTCTGACCAGCAGGAAGGAGCAAAAACTCTGGCAGTGTGTCGTCTGAACAGCAGGAAGCAGCAAATACTACGGCAGTGTGTCGTCTGAACAGCAGGAAGCAGCAAATACTACGGCAGTGTGTCGTCTGAACATCAGGAAGCAGCAAAGACTCCGGCAGTGTGTCCTCTGACCAGCAGGAAGGAGCAAAAACTACGGCAGTGTGTCCTCTGACCAGCAGGAAGGAGCAAAAACTCCAGCAGTGTGTCGTCTGACCAGCAGGAAGGAGCAAAAACTCCGGCAGTGTGTCCTCTGACCAGCAGGAAGGAGCAAAAACTACGGCAGTGTGTCTTCTGACCAACAGGAAGGAGTAAAACTACGGCAGTGTGTCCTCTGACCAGTAGGAAGGGGCAAAAACTCCAGCAGTGTGTCTTCTGACCAACAGGAAGGAGCAAAAACTCCAGCAGTGTGTCGTCTGACCAGCAGGAAGGAGCAAAAACTACGGCAGTGTGTCCTCTGACCAGTAGGAAGGAGCAAAAACTCTGGCACTGCATCGTCTGACCAACAGGAAGGAGCAAATACTACGGCAGTGTGTTCTCTGACCAGCAGGAAGGAGCAAAAACTCCGGCAGTGTGTCCTCTGACCAGTAGGAAGGAGCAAAAACTCCGGCAGTGCATCGTCTGACCAGCAGGAAGGAGCAAATACTACGGCAGTGTGTCATCTGACCAGCAGGAAGGAGCAAAAACTACGGCAGTGTGTCCTCTGACCAGCAGGAAGTAGCAAAAACTACGGCAGTGTGTCCTCTGACCAGCAGGAAGGAGCAAAAACTACGGCAGTGTGTCCTCTGACCAGCAGGAAGTAGCAAAAACTACGGCAGTGTGTCCTCTGACCAGCAGGAAGGAGCAAAAACTACGGCAGTGTGTCCTCTGACCAGCAGGAAGTAGCAAAAACTACGGCAGTGTGTCCTCTGACCAGCAGGAAGGAGCAAAAACTACGGCAGTGTGTCCTCTGACCAGCAGGAAGGAGCAAAAACTATGGCAGTGTGTCCTCTGACCAGCAGGAAGGAGCAAAAACTACGGCAGTGTGTCGTCTGACCAGCAGGAAGGAGCAAAAACTCTGGCACTGCATCGTCTGACCAACAGGAAGGAGCAAAAACTACGGCAGTGTGTTCTCTGACCAGCAGGAAGGAGCAAAAACTCCGGCAGTGTGTCCTCTGACCAGTAGGAAGGAGCAAAAACTCCGGCAGTGCATCGTCTGACCAGCAGGAAGGAGCAAATACTACAGCAGTGTGTCGTCTGACCAGCAGGAAGGAGCAAAAACTACGGCAGTGTGTCCTCTGACCAGCAGGAAGTAGCAAAAACTACGGCAGTGTGTCGTCTGACCAGCAGGAAGGAGCAAAAACTACGGCAGTGTGTCCTCTGACCAGCAGGAAGTAGCAAAAACTACGGCAGTGTGTCGTCTGACCAGCAGGAAGGAGCAAAAACTACGGCAGTGTGTCCTCTGACCAGCAGGAAGGAGCAAAAACTACGGCAGTGTGTCCTCTGACCAGCAGGAAGGAGCAAAAACTACGGCAGTGTGTTCTCTGACCAGCAGGAATCAGCAAAAACTACGGCAGTGTGTCGTCTGAACAGCAGGAAGCAGCAAAGACTCCGGCAGTGTGTCCTCTGACCAGCAGGAAGGAGCAAAAACTACGGCAGTGTGTCCTCTGACCAGCAGGAAGGAGCAAAAACTCCAGCAGTGTGTCGTCTGACCAGCAGGAAGGAGCAAAAACTCCGGCAGTGTGTCCTCTGACCAGCAGGAAGGAGCAAAAACTACGGCAGTGTGTCCTCTGACCAGCAGGAAGTAGCAAAAACTACGGCAGTGTGTCCTCTGACCAGCAGGAAGGAGCAAAAACTACGGCAGTGTGTCCTCTGACCAGCAGGAAGGAGCAAAAACTACGGCAGTGTGTCCTCTGACCAGCAGGAAGTAGCAAAAACTACGGCAGTGTGTCCTCTGACCAGCAGGAAGGAGCAAAAACTACGGCAGTGTGTCCTCTGACCAGCAGGAAGGAGCAAACACTACGGCAGTGTGTCCTCTGACCAGCAGGAAGTAGCAAAAACTACGGCAGTGTGTCCTCTGACCAGCAGGAAGGAGCAAAAACTACGGCAGTGTGTCCTCTGACCAGCACGAAGTAGCAAAAACTACGGCCGTGTGTCCTCTGACCAGCAGGAAGGAGCAAAAACTACGGCAGTGTGTCCTCTGACCAGCAGGAAGTAGCAAAAACTACGGCAGTGTGTCCTCTGACCAGCAGGAAGGAGCAAAAACTACGGCAGTGTGTCCTCTGACCAGCAGGAAGGAGCAAAAACTATGGCAGTGTGTCCTCTGACCAGCAGGAAGGAGCAAAAACTACGGCAGTGTGTCGTCTGACCAGCAGGAAGGAGCAAAAACTATGGCACTGCATCGTCTGACCAACAGGAAGGAGCAAAAACTACGGCAGTGTGTTCTCTGACCAGCAGGAAGGAGCAAAAACTCCGGCAGTGTGTCCTCTGACCAGTAGGAAGGAGCAAAAACTCCGGCAGTGCATCGTCTGACCAGCAGGAAGGAGCAAATACTACGGCAGTGTGTCGTCTGACCAGCAGAAAGGAGCAAAAACTACGGCAGTGTGTCCTCTGACCAGCAGGAAGTAGCAAAAACTACGGCAGTGTGTCGTCTGACCAGCAGGAAGGAGCAAAAACTACGGCAGTGTGTCCTCTGACCAGCAGGAAGTAGCAAAAACTACGGCAGTGTGTCGTCTGACCAGCAGGAAGGAGCAAAAACTACGGCAGTGTGTCCTCTGACCAGCAGGAAGGAGCAAAAACTACGGCAGTGTGTCGTCTGACCAGCAGGAAGGAGCAAAAACTCTGGCACTGCATCGTCTGACCAACAGGAAGGAGCAAAAACTACGGCAGTGTGTTCTCTGACCAGCAGGAATCAGCAAAAACTACGGCAGTGTGTCGTCTGAACAGCAGGAAGGAGCAAATACGATGGCAGTGTGTCCTCTGACCAACAGGAAGGAGCAAAAACTACGGCAGTGTGTCCCCTGACCAGCAGGAAGGAGCAAAAACTCCGGCAGTGTGTCGTCTGAACAGCAGGAAGGAGCAAATACTATGGCAGTGTGTCCTCTGACCAACAGGAAGGAGCAAAAACTACGACAGTGTGTCGTCTGAACAGCAGGAAGCAGCAAAGACTCCGGCAGTGTGTCCTCTGACCAGCAGGAAGGAGCAAAAACTCCGGCAGTGTGTCGTCTGACCAGCAGGAAGGAGCAAAAACTACGGCAGTGTGTCCTCTGACCAGCAGGAATCAGCAAAACTCTGGCAGTGTGTCCTCTGACCAGCAGGAAGGAGCAAAAACTCCGGCAGTATGTCGTCTGAACAGCAGGAAGGAGCAAATACTATGGCAGTGTGTCCTCTGACCAACAGGAAGGAGCAAAAACTACGGCAGTGTGTCGTCTGACCAGCAGGAAGGAGCAAAAACTCTGGCAGTGTGTCCTCTGACCAACAGGAAGGAGCAAAAACTCCGGCAGTGTGTCGTCTGACCAGCAGGAAGGAGCAAAAACTACGGCAGTGTGTCCTCTGACCAGCAGGAATCAGCAAAACTCTGGCAGTGTGTCCTCTGACCAACAGGAAGGAGCAAAAACTATGGCAGTGTATCCTCTGACCAGCAGGAAGGAGCAAAAACTCTGGCAGTGTGTCCTCTGACCAGCAGGAAGGAGCAAAAACTCTGGCAGTGTGTCGTCTGAACAGCAGGAAGCAGCAAATACTACGGCAGTGTGTCGTCTGAACAGCAGGAAGCAGCAAATACTACGGCAGTGTGTCGTCTGAACAGCAGGAAGCAGCAAAGACTCCGGCAGTGTGTCCTCTGACCAGCAGGAAGGAGCAAAAACTCCGGCAGTGTGTCCTCTGACCAGCAGGAAGGAGCAAAAACTCCAGCAGGTGTCGTCTGACCAGCAGGAAGGAGCAAAAACTCCGGCAGCGTGCCCCCTGACCAGCAGGAAGGAGCAAAAACACCGGCAGGGGGCTTCTGCAGGCTCCCGCCGGAAAACACCAACAGGAAGGAGTAAAAACTACGGCAGTGTGTCCTCTGACCAGTAGGAAGGGGCAAAAACTCCAGCAGTGTGTCTTCTGACCAACAGGAAGGAGCAAAAACTCCAGCAGTGTGTCGTCTGACCAGCAGGAAGGAGCAAAAACTCCGGCAGTGTGTCCTCTGACCAGCAGGAAGGAGCAAAAACTACGGCAGTGTGTCTTCTGACCAACAGGAAGGAGTAAAAACTACGGCAGTGTGTCCTCTGACCAGTAGGAAGGGGCAAAAACTCCAGCAGTGTGTCTTCTGACCAACAGGAAGGAGCAAAAACTCCAGCAGTGTGTCGTCTGACCAGCAGGAAGGAGCAAAAACTCCGGCAGTGTGTCCTCTGACCAGCAGGAAGGAGCAAAAACTACGGCAGTGTGTCTTCTGACCAACAGGAAGGAGTAAAAACTACGGAAGTGTGTCGTCTGAACAGCAGGAAGGAGCAAATACTATGGCAGTGTGTCCTCTGACCAACAGGAAGGAGCAAAAACTACGGCAGTGTGTCCTCTGACCAGCAGGAAGGAGCAAAAACTCCGGCAGTGTGTCGTCTGAACAGCAGGAAGGAGCAAATACTATGGCAGTGTGTCCTCTGACCAACAGGAAGGAGCAAAAACTACGACAGTGTGTCGTCTGAACAGCAGGAAGCAGCAAAGACTCCGGCAGTGTGTCCTCTGACCAGCAGGAAGGAGCAAAAACTCCGGCAGTGTGTCGTCTGACCAGCAGGAAGGAGCAAAAACTACGGCAGTGTGTCCTCTGACCAGCAGGAATCAGCAAAACTCTGGCAGTGTGTCCTCTGACCAGCAGGAAGGAGCAAAAACTCCGGCAGTGTGTCCTCTGACCAACAGGAAGGAGCAAAAACTACGGCAGTGTGTCCTCTGACCAACAGGAAGGAGCAAAAACTATGGCAGTGTGTTCTCTGACCAGCAGGAAGGAGCAAAAACTCCGGCAGTGTGTCCTCTGACCAACAGGAAGGAGCAAAAACTCCGGCAGTGTGTCCTCTGACCAACAGGAATGAGCAATAACCCCGGCAGTGTGTCCTCTGACCAGCAGGAAGGAGCAAAAACTCCGGCAGTGTGTCCTCTGACCAGCAGAAAGGAGCAAAAACTCCGGCAGTGTGTCCTCTGACCAACAGGAAGGAGCAAAAACTCCGGCAGTGTGCCCTCTGACCAACAGGAATGAGCAATAACCCCGGCAGTGTGTCCTCTGACCAGCAGGAAGGAGCAAAAACTCCGGCAGTGTGTCCTCTGACCAGCAGAAAGGAGCAAAAACTTCGGCAGTGTGTCCTCTGACCAACAGGAAGGAGCAAAAACTACGGCAGTGTGTCCTCTGACCAACAGGAAGGAGCAAAAACTATGGCAGTGTGTTCTCTGACCAGCAGGAAGGAGCAAAAACTCCGGCAGTGTGTCCTCTGACCAACAGGAAGGAGCAAAAACTCCGGCAGTGTGTCCTCTGACCAACAGGAATGAGCAATAACCCCGGCAGTGTGTCCTCTGACCAGCAGGAAGGAGCAAAAACTCCGGCAGTGTGTCCTCTGACCAGCAGAAAGGAGCAAAAACTCCGGCAGTGTGTCCTCTGACCAACAGGAAGGAGCAAAAACTCCGGCAGTGTGTCCTCTGACCAACAGGAATGAGCAATAACCCCGGCAGTGTGTCCTCTGACCAGCAGGAAGGAGCAAAAACTCCGGCAGTGTGTCCTCTGACCAGCAGAAAGGAGCAAAAACTCCGGCAGTGTGTCCTCTGACCAACAGGAAGGAGCAAAAACTCCGGCAGTGTGTCCTCTGACCAACAGGAAGGAGCAAAAACTACGGCAGTGTGTCCTCTGACCAGCAGGAAGGAGCAAAAACTATGGCAGTGTGTTCTCTGACCAGCAGGAAGGAGCAAAAACTCCGGCAGTGTGTCCTCTGACCAACAGGAAGGAGCAAAAACTCCGGCAGTGTGTCCTCTGACCAACAGGAATGAGCAATAACCCCGGCAGTGTGTCCTCTGACCAGCAGGAAGGAGCAAAAACTCCGGCAGTGTGTCCTCTGACCAGCAGAAAGGAGCAAAAACTCCGGCAGTGTGTCCTCTGACCAACAGGAAGGAGCAAAAACTCCGGCAGTGTGTCCTCTGACCAACAGGAATGAGCAATAACCCCGGCAGTGTGTCCTCTGACCAGCAGGAAGGAGCAAAAACTACGGCAGTGTGTCCTCTGACCAGCAGGAAGGAGCAAAAACTACGGCAGTGTGTCCTCTGACCAGTAGGAAGGAGCAAAAACTCCGGCAGTGTGTCCTCTGATCAGTAGGAAGGAGCAAAAACTCTGGCAGTGTGTCCTCTGACCAGCAGGGAGGAGCAAAAACTCCGGCAGTGTGTCCTCTGACCAGTAGGAAGGAGCAAAAACTCCGGCAGTGTGTCCTCAAACGATTTGACCACCAAAAAAAGTAAACGGTTTGATGGCATGCTCCCGGACTAAAAGCAAAACGGCATCAATGCATGTTCCTGGATAAAAAGCATAAAAAAACATGACACGTTCCCGGACTTTTATAAAACTCCGGGAACGTGTCATGACAAAAGAGAGATCTGAACACGACACGTGTCATCATGAAAAGTCCGGCAAAGTGTCACTAGAGCAAACATACGATGCGGTCCCAAAAACTACTCCGGGAACGTTCTGGCACCATTTTGTTGTGGCTGTTTTGACTGACGACTGTTTTGACTTCTTAATCTGCCACTTGCCACACAATATGAGATGAAACAGAGTGTGAGAGCAGTGTTGCTGTTGCGTAATTGGGGGCACGGCGTAATTTCATGCCAGGACCGGCCCTACTTCCTAGCTCTCACTGGCTGAAACATATTCCAGTCTCCATCCATAGGTCAGAAGCAGCAGCAGTTGCACAACTACATTTTCAGTCTCAAGCCTATCGTCTTTTTAAAACCTCATCCTTTTCTTTTCTGTAGGAAATCGTAAGCTTGTTTGTCTATTTACCAACCTAAAGAAGTGTTCTGATTTGCAGACTGAACTAAAAAATAGAATGGACTCAGAGGAGAAGCAGTGCAGCAGCCTTCCCACTTCGAAGCCAGACGAGACGATGGAGAAGAAAAAGTTGGAGGAGAAGCGGCGGCAAGCCTGGCTGAAGAAGGAGAAGGCACGCCACAAACGAGTGATGGCTCACGTGTCTGGCGTCTTGGAGAAAGCCAGGAAGCTCTGCGAGCGCATCCAGCCCAAGCCATCCCTCAGCGAGCCCCCGCTGAAACGAAAACGACTCCACAAGGACGACCTCGACATCGTTGTTACCTTCCAGGCACGGCCCAATCCTCAGCATCTCTCCATGCCCCCTCCATCCACGCCATCGCCAAGCACCTCTCTCACTCCCAAGCCTACCCTGTCTCTCATCAAGGACTCTCCCTGCTCCCCCTCCACACCTCCTACCTCCACCTGCCCTCCAACTCAGCCCCTGCCTCAGTCCACCAGCAGCCAGGCGTCCCCTGAAGCCAGCTCGAGCGGCTCAAAGCGGCCTTTGGACGAAGCGGAGGTGGTGGAGAGGAGCTGCAGTCCTGCTTTCACCGCCGGGGCCATGCCGCCTACGCCCGAAGGCCAGACTAGCTTCACGCCCACCCTACACGCTGTCAACAGCCACCTTCTCTCACCCACCATCGACGACAACCTCATTTCACCACGCCAACCCTCACCCGCTTCGCTCGACAGCAACAATGCCTCAAGCCCCCTGCAAACTCCTTCCCATAGCCGCCAGCCAGCTCCGCAAGCATCCGTCCCAGACAACACCCCATCTTCCTCCGTTATTCATTTTCTTCGTCTCATTCTCTAATGCAATCCTTTCCTCTGGTTGCCAACTAAAGTCTGTCATTTCCTACCTAACTGGGAAGAAGCATTCAATTGCAAAGAATTGCAGAAGAAGGGGCGGCCGCTGGGAACGCGAATCGGGCGCTTCGGGAAGCACCTCTACCATCTAGCCCAGCAGCACTGGGAGGAGCAAAGCGAGATATCCTGCACCTGTGGCCGGCAATTTCAGTGCACTTTCCTCACCTCATCTCTCCTTCCCTAACTTCAACCGACATTTTTGCAGCGCCGCGGACTACAAGGAAAGGCGCGGGTTGGAAATTGCGCTTCGGATGCACATGGAGCAGGAGGTGGAGAAAGACGAGGAGCTAAGGGAGCGTCGACGCTGTCCCGGCGAAGCCTGCAAACGCCGTCCCCTCCCGCCTCGTCTTCAGGCTGCTCGGGCTCACCTCCGCTCCTGCCTCGGTACACCTACCCTACCCTAATCTACCCTACACTACCCTAACCTACCCTAACCTACTACACCCTGCTCTATACAGGTCTTTATTTGAGGCGGCGGCTGGATGCATCAGGTGGAGGTGAGCATGGTGATGGAGTTGGATGATCTCTTGTACGGCTTCGTTTGCCAACTTTTCCCCCTTCCTCAACCCCTTCCGCTCCATCCTATGCCATGATGAACATGACATTTGTCCATTTTATCAGCAATATCTTTGTATGTTGTAGTTTTCTTTTCACAGAAACTTTCCACTGTAAATTTTCTCTTTGTTATCTTGATCGGCTCATTGTTCTATATGTTTACTACTCTATCATTATTGCCCTACCATTAGCTCATGTTTGATAAAAAGGAATTTTGAAGATCCAAGAAGCTCTCGTTTTGAGGAAAAGGAATGTTATACACAGACGGGCCGACGCATAGGAGAGAGGATTGTGCGCGTATGGTCTGCGCAATTCACAGACTAAATCCAAAGGAGAAACTACTGCTTGCCTTTTATGTTAGAATAGTAGAAATGGCGCAAGGTTGCCAACGACTGCAGCGCATTCTACGCCGAGCTGCAGCCAAGGCCGAACAGCTGTACCAGAAAAAGGAGCTGGTGTCCATCCCCATTCCTCTTGGACGCTCATAAAGCCTCTTCTTTATGCAGTCGCGCAGAAGGAGAGCCTACAGCTCCACCCCACTCAAGGCAAAGCAGCCCAGCAAAGCCCGCCGCACCCTGGCCCCCGTCAGTCTTCACCTCACCCTCTAGCTGAGGCAATTGGCTGAGACTAAGTTTAGGCGAGGACGATGGAGGAGAAGGCGGCTGAGGAGCGGAAGGAGAAGACGCCCGGAGTAGTGCTACAGCCAGGCCAGGAGAATAAGGGCAGAGAAAACCCAGTCCGCCTCCCCGTCCCTGTCATCGTCTACAGCCCCGACAAACGTCGCGCCATCTACATTCATCCGGGCAAAGAGGTTTGCCTTTTTCACCATTTTATTCAGAAGCAAGCTATGCCAGGCTGTCTGTAGGAGGAAATGAACTTGCTTCAATTCAACCACGGCTACGGGATTGGAAACGGACGAATGACGTTAAACGATTAGTTTGATAGACGACTAGTTTGATCTTTGCCAAAAAACGTTCTAATCGCTTTACTTTGCATAATTGCTTGCTCACTGCTTTAGCATTGGTTTCATTCTCACGTGTCTCGTTTTTTGCATTCTGTCTCTAGCTTTTCCGGGCTAATAAAGAGAGGGAGCTGTGAAAAAAGGGCTCTGTAGACATTTGAATACATTATTCTTATTCAGCTTTTCGTTCGGCGGAAGTGGCCTTGCAGGCTTATGAAAGGGAAATGAGCTTGGCGTACCTTGAAGGCAGTCGGAGTCCCAGGGCAGCGGCGTCCAGCTGCCTTCCTGAGTGCAGGTGTAGACTGCTGTGCCCACAACCTCCCAGCCATCTGCGCAGCTCACTACAGCTGTGCTGTCCACCTCAACCATTCAACCGCTTTCAAAGGCTTTCAAAAACGGCTCTCGGTCAAAACCAGTGGCTCTGTGGCGGGTGGGTCCAGGCTGAGGGTGAGGATGCTGGAGTTGACCAGGTCGGTGGGCAGCAGATCTCTTGGGCAAGTCACTGAAACAAAACAATATCCACTGCAAATTCATCGGTAGTAGCGCTGTACAGCTTGAAAAGCATCAAAAATGTACGCTAACCGAGCTGACAAGCAGAGTCAAAATCCGCGGGTCCCCAGCCGTCAGGGCCGCAAGTGTAGACCTCCGTTCCTGTCAGCTGGAATCCCGCGTCGCAGGACAACAGGATGCTGCTTCCGCTCACGATCTGGTTGGGATAGGCCGGCGGCGTGAGACCCAGGACCCCGTCTGTGGCCAGCTCAGGGCAGGTGACTGGAAGCAAAGCTGGACTGCGAGAGGGTGAGAGGACGAGAGGGTGGAACTGAGCTCGCAGGAAGTGCTGAAAGCGCCCCAGGAGCTGTCCAGGCCGCAGGTGTAGGTGGAGGGACCGATGAGGCGGTAACCATCCTCGCACTCCACAGTCACCGTCGAGTCCAGCGTTTGTGATGGTGCCACCGGAGACAGCAGATTGGCTGGCAGAGGATCCTCTAGTGTAGCTGGGCACTCAACTGCAGTAAATCAAACTCATCATGTTCATTGAAGCGGAAGAGTGGAAAAAATGGGGCAGGACCTATGACGCATGTGGTGGTAAAGGCGGTGGACCAGGCAAGGTTCTCCTGACACTCGTATTCGCTGGGGCCCACTAAGTTGTAGCCCATAGGACAGGAGACTACAGCCTTGGATCCCACCTGAAGCGCGACTTTTCTCATCCTTTCCCATTCCTATCATAGGTGTATAAGATAGAACGGAGTTGCCGGGGGCATAGGTGATGATGGGTGTGTTGGCGAAGACGGGGGCAGCGGGATCGATGAGGTCTGAGGAGCAGGCAGCTGGCAAGATGGATGAGGATGGCTGAGAGAGAAGCAAGGTGGAGAGGAGAAGGAAAGACCAATGACACAGCGAGTGGTGAAAGGAGCTTTCCAGGTCCCACCCAGTCCGCAGTAGTAGAAACTCGGCCCGCCCGTCATCACGTAACCGTCCATGCACATCACCCACGCCATCCCGCCTTCAAACCAACGTTTCGATCACCTTTGCCCTTGTCTTCTTTCTTTCTATCCTTTCTTAAACGAACTTTTTTTCAATTTTAGCGAATGAGGGGAGAAAATATCTAAAAGTTGATGAAAGGGGATGATGCCTGGAGGGATAAGCTCAGCAGTGTCAGCCACAGGATCCAGCTGATGAGATTTGTAGAAGATAACGAAGCCATACTCCGTATTCAATCCACTGGTGTCCAAGTCAGCCTGGCTGCACTGTGTTGGGCCTGGAAAGAGGAAGTTTAGTTGGAGGCATGAAGGAAGGATGTAGGGAGGCCGTTAGCGCAGTTGGAGCGAAAGAGGCTGACTGGTTTCTCAGGCCCCGTAACCGGCGCTAGACTGGGGCTTATCTCCGCATAGGCTCTGCAAACGCCAGACGGCCTTGGCCGCGCCCTCCTTCATTCGCCGAATGAACCGGCAGTTTTTCATTCCGCCGAAAGTCGGCAGTCCGCTGAGGAAGCGATTGGCCAACTCTGCACTGCTCGTCTCCAGATCTCGCCAGGAGTAGCCCACGCACTCTGCTCCTACAAACATCTCCCTTCTTGGCCCACAGGCTACAGCTATCAAGAGGCAAGGCAAAACAGAGCCTCTGAAGGAGAAGTCTAAACACCCGCGCTTTCGCTCAAGGCAGTGGGAAAAGCAAGACATTTACTGCATTGCTGTTTTTGCCTAAATTGCTACTGCAATTGCAAGCTTGGGCAGTTGCTCACATTCAATCAAACAGAAACGAGACAATCGATAAAAAATTGATCAGCATTTGTGGACTTGCTTGTAAAAGAAGTGTTCTTCAAGAAAAGCTAAAAGAAACCGAAAAGGTCGTAGCTAGCCAGACAATCCTCCTCGCATTTCAGGCGTCCTTCCTCCCCTTGGGCAGCTATGCTGCGCTGCCATATTGCACTCTTCCCGTTTCGAATGCTCGAGTCAGCCAGGCCCGTTTCTGCCCCATTGAAGGAGCAGATGTGACGCGGCGGAGCTACAATACATTTACATTTCCTATTCTCTATTCATATTCCGCTGTTAAAAACTCAGAAAACATACCGGTTTCCTATGGCGGAAATTTCGCCTACCATTTATACATTACAGAAAATTTTATTCATTGCTTTAATGAATGATGAATAGAATGAATAGATCCGAACTGGCTCCGCATAGATTCTCCCATAGCACAGCAGTGCTTTCCGTATTGATCTTGATGGCCCTGTCCAGGGCCCCGTACAGGACGCATTCCGTGCTCACCGGATCGTAGACGATGCTCTCGCAATCGAACTGCACCTCCCCACTCTTTATCCTCATTGGCCTCCTCACTGAAAGCAGAACCTGATAGTAGTTGGCGAGGGTTCGCGTCTCGCAGAGTGCTCGACAGTCCGCTGGACTGGACGCGAAGGCCTCCTCCATGAAAGTGGACAGCGGCCGCGCCACGTGCACCTCCGTCGCTGTCTCTCGCCAACCACACACTGCACCGTTCCATCCCTACATTCTTTCTACCCTTAGACTGGCCTCGCCCCACCTTCTTGGCAGACGGCGTTGCTCGGATCCACATCCCAGCTGTTGGAGCCGAGGCAGGTGAACGTATCCGTGCCGCTGGACAGACTATACCACTCCCCGCACTCACAAATTATCATTTTCATTATTGGAGCAGGGAGTGGGGGAGGAGGAGAACTGAGAGCTGAAGACTGCCGCCGGAGAAGAGCATGGTCCCATCCGCCTGCGATGGATCCGGCAGCAGAATTTCTCCGTTGGCCAAGGCCAGCGTTCCATACTCGCAGACTGAAAACTCTCGCCTGCTGAGCTAAATATAGGCATTTCTGCGTCTGTAGGTGAACAAGGGACACAGGTGGTGCTTGGATCTGGGGTTATGGTCCCATTCGTGTGACAGGTGTAGATTTCAGGCCCATTCCTGGAAAATCCCCTGATGCAAATAGAAAGCATGGTTGGAGATGAGACCTAGCATAGAAATTGGAGCAGGTGACAACTGCAGTGGAGTCCGCAGCTATGGTGGGATTGGTGATAGGTGATGGGGTGATGGTCAGGATTCCACCTGGACTTTGACTTTCCAAAGATGCCGCTAAAGCTGCTAGGTCGCAACCTGACAATCGTCCCAATTTATTGATCTTAAAAACCTAAGAAAAGGCGGTGATATTCAATAGATCTAAATCTAAATTGGCAAAAATACTCCCCGTTTTCGCTCCAAAGGAAGAATAATGTCATAGGGAGGGCTAACTGCGAAAGTCGCAGGTGACAAGTTTAGGGTCAGAGTCCCAGGTGTTGGGAGCCGTGGCCACGTCGCAGGTGAAAACCTCCGTTGCCGACGATAGTTCATAGCCCGATGCACACTAGACACATCCACACCCATATCGCATTGAATGAACGGAGAGGCGTGGAAAGAAGGACGCTAACGCTAAGCTGTGCACGACCTGTGTCCCCAAGCAGATCTCCATTCTGAAGATCTGGGTCCAACACTGTCACTGCGCCATTCAGCAGCGTAATCTCCGCCAGGTTGCAGTCTGAATAACCAATCTTCTCATCACGTCATTAGTCAACATGAACGGCCAAATAACTAAAAAGAAGTCCCCATACCTTTATTTTTCCACAACCTTATTCCTAGTTTCTATTTATGGCTATTTGAGGCTAGCGAAACGGCTATCAATCAAAAAAGTTGAATAAATAATTGTGCTAACACCATAATTGGGACACTAACATCCAATGCAAGAGGAGGCGAATTCAGGCAGCCAGGTATCGTCAGCCTGACAGTCGTACTCTGTGGGCCCAGACCTATACACTGGCTTCTTGGGCTAGCAGAAGCAAGAAAGTAGAATAAGCAAGAGCAACTGGACGTAGCCGGGAAAGCAGGCGATGAGAGCGGGGTCGCCAGGGGCCACAGTGGAATTGATGGGAGGATTGGAGGGGTTGTAGGTGATGCGGCCACCGCCAGGGGTGCTTACCGCTCGCATTGCCTCCGCCAACACTACCACACTGCAGTCTCCTCAATTCCTCATTTCTTCTACTACCCTTTCATCATCCTACATCAACACTCATTTTTATCTTCATATGATGAAGTGGCGGAGAATGATTGAAAAGCAATGCGTTAAAATAAGCCAATTGTTATCAGCAAAAGCTGCACTGAAAATAAATTATTCCAAATTCACAGGAAAAGAAACCTTTGAGGCGTGGTAAGTAGAAGAGAGTAAGCAGAATAGCGTTGATGAGTTTGGCAGCCATGACTTGGAATTACTTTATCGGAAAGCCTTGGTTGGAATAATACAGCTGTCCTGGCCTGTGGCAACAGGCAGGAGTTTGCCTGGATTAATGCGTAATGAGGCATAGGAAATGCACCTCATTAGCTGGCATTACACTTGCTCTAAACTGCCTTGCGTGTGGTCAGCGGCTTTTTATGCATTAAAAAATATCTGCACAAGTTTTGCTCAGCAATTACCCGATTTTCGATGAAGAAAACACTATTAGATGATTAGATCATAAACGAGCGAAACGAAACACGGGAAATAATCATGAAACGCAACAGGGGAAGATAAAGCTATGAAGGCCTTACATTAAAAACTCTATCGACAATAGTTGTTGAGAAAACTGTCAATGTCGGTGCGGTCGAAACGTGAGAGACGTACTCCCTCCCCCTCCAGCCACGCCACCACCAGCCCCAGGTCTCCTCGCCTACAACACCCCGCCTCTAATTACCTCAATCCCTACGCCACTCCTCCCGGCCAACCTCAAGCGGCCTTCCTGAGTGTTGGGCAGGCGGGTTTGTCTGTAGGCGCGTCGGAGGACTCCGCGCAGAGACTCCGGCACCGCTCGACTGCACCGACGCCATCGCTGCCCCTCTCCGCTTCCACCTTCACTCTACTTTTCTCCCACAGGGGGACGATAGTTAAGGCTGAAGCCTGACCCTCTCTTGGGGTGCCAGAGCCGGGACAGTTGGACTCCTCGTCCAGGAAGAGTTCCACGTCGAGGCAGATCCAGTTGGGCACCTGTTGGCCGGAGCATTTGCGCCGCCAGCGCTCCTCTCGATCGCAGGAGATGCTGCAGAAAGGAGGCTGAGACTATGGGAGGGAGGAAGAAAGGACAGGGGAACTCAGAGCGACGATTGCCGGCCCACTGGAGGAATGAGTCCAGGCTGCCGCCGTCCAAGTCGGAGCGAACGTAGAGCGGAAGACGCGGCTGGTTCCTGAACAGCTGACGAAGATCCATAATCGTCTGGCCCGAAACTCCGCCGTCCGACCCGCCCTCCCCCGTGTACCAGGACTCTATGCTCTCGTACAGCTCCGCGCTTATGCCTAGATGAAGAGTGGAATGGAGCAAAGAGGAGCTTCTCTAAATGAGGTGGGAACCATTGGTGCCAGCTCGACTGTTGCGGGAGAACTTGTCCCATGAGTCGCGGGTGATGCGGGTCCTGGCCTCCTCCAGGAACTCCAGCACGGCCACCTCCTGGCACTGGCGGACCTCAAAGCGGTAGCGGGCAGGAATGCTATCTGGAAGCCGGGCATTGTTTGGGCAGAGGAGGTGGAGTAGAGAGGAGAAGGCGGACTGGTCTTGGCCAGGTCCTTGAGGGCCAGATTGGCCTGGCGGCTGCAGTTGGGGCCGAATCGATTGCTGGCCTCCCAGTTGCGGTAGTCCACTCGATACCACCTGTCCAGCCCGCTCACCATCTCTCGGTAGCCGTTGCCGCGGAGGCCACGCAAGCGCTGCTTCAGCCTGCTCACATCCCCAGCCGACACCTTCAAATCCTCCCTTCTGCATCTCGAACTCATTGAAGCACTCCATTTTCTCATGCTGAAAAGCCGATGGAAGCACATTGAATTTTGTTACTTCAATGTCGTTCTCCAAGAGCCAGGACAGGAAGGCCTGTGGGTTTCCTTCACGAATTTCGGCCCTGCAGTGTATTGACTTTGACTATAAATAGAGGTAGAGAAAAAGTTGGATTACAGGAGCACTTCGTCCTCAATTTCGGTGCCCACCAGCTCTTGGAAGGCCTCCAGGGCCTCTGTTGCCTCTCCACCCACACTTCCTTCTCCAGAGCCACCATCCGTCCCATTATATTCTTCCCAAGCTTCCTGCAACATACTCCCACATCTTGTTTCTGTCACCATTCCGTGCTGTCCATTGCTGCTAAGACGGAATCAAACCTTGAACTCAGCCTTGGCGGCGGCGTTGATGTTGAGTGCGTCCCAGTCGATGGCGATGTTGCTGTCCTTGAGCCAGGCGAAGAAGGTCTCGTAGCGGCCAGCTTTCAGGTCTGCATCGATGGCGCCGCCCCAGTTACGGTTGCGCACCGCCCGACGTAGACGCAGCAGATCCCGCCCAGTCCAAGAACGCCGCTTCAGGCTGGCACTCCCTCCGCCGCTGGCTGACCAGCCAGACTGGAACTTTCCTCCTCTCCTCTTTCTCCTTCAACCATCAATGGCCACCTTGAGAGCAGCTTTGGCCTGGCTGGAGAGGCCTCGAGCATCTTGCCAGTCCACTTGGATTCCTTCTTCTCGGATCCAGGCGAACAGGCTTTCGTAGGAGCCCCGCCCCAAATCCCGCTCTATCCCACCCTCCAGCCGCCGGCCGCGACTCAGCAGGCGACGCAGGGCGTAGATGTCCACTGTGGACAGCACCACTCCGTTCTCCACCGAGTAGCTCCTCCAGGACTCCTAACATCCAATCACCATCAGCCCATATCCTCAGTTCCCTCTGGAACCTTGAGGTCGGCCCTGAGGCCCTCGTCGATGCGCAGGCTGTCCAGATCCAGCTCCAAGCCCTGCTCACGGGCCCAGCGGAAGAGGCCAGAGTAGTCCCCGCCGCGCAGCTGAGCCTCCAGACTGGGCGGTGCTCGCGGGTAGGCGCGGATGAGCTCCCGCCAGTTGCGATTGTTGAATCGTTTGCCTCTGAAGGCAGACCCTTCCCCTGAGCCACCGCCTCCACCGCCGCCTCCGGAGTTAGATCCCACATTGGCTTTCCATGCTCGCTGCACAACTGCTGCCTTCTGCCAACAGTCTTGAAAGAGAGGGACAGGGAACCTTGAGGGAGGCTTTGAGGCCAGCGTTGAGGGAAATGTCATCCCAGTCGACATCAGTGCCCTTGCCCTGGAGGTACTGGAAGAGGCTTTGGTAGCTGCCCGCTTCCAGGTCCCTCTCTATGGCCGCACTGAAGCGTCGATTGCCGTTCAGCTTCCGTCGCAGCTTCCGCATGCCCAGACTGTTCACTCCCTCGCCTCGGCTCAGAGTGTACTCCCCCCACGACTCCTGCAGTCACCATCAACTGAATCCACCCTTCTCGCAGCTGAGTCTTGGCAACGGAAAGTGATCGTTTGGCAGCGGCGGGTAGACGGATGGTGTCAAAGTCGAGGTCCACGTTCTGCTGGACGGCCCACTGGAAGAGGGAGGCGGGGGATCCGCGGGCCAGGTCCAGCTCAATGGAGCCGGGGAAGCGTTGGTTGCGGTTGAGGACGCGACGGAGCTCTCGCAGGTCCCCAGGCCTCAGTCGGACACCGTCCAGCGTCACTTCGCCAGAACCGCCCGAACTCCCGGACACCCCCAACTCAGCCTCCCATGCCCTCTGCATAGCTCACTATTGCACTCATCGCATAGAACTTTGACAGAGAGGCGCAAAAACGTCAAAACTCATTAAAATATTGGCCAGAAAATTTGTAGATTGAAGCGAAAATGTGAATGAACGGAACCTTGAGGGCAGCTTTGGAGGCAGTCTCAATGCGCAGGCTGTTCCAGTCCAGGTCGATGTTGCGGCCTTTGGCCCACTGGAGGAGACTGGCGTAGTTGCCCTCGGCCAGATCCCGCTCAATCTGCGGCCCAAAGCTGCGTCCCCCATTCAGGCTACGACGCAGCGGGCCCAGATCTCGCCGATCGATGCGCTTCCCATGCTTCGACGTAAAACCCCTCCAACTCTCCTGTCAACTATCTTCATTCACAATTTTAGGCAATGATGAAATAGTGTAGAAACCTTAAGGGAGGCGCGAGTGTTGCGGTTGATGGACAGGGTGTCCCAGTCAACGGCCAAGTCGTTGTCGTCCAGCCAGTGGAAGAGGGAATCGTAGGAGCCGCTGGCCAAATCCGTCTCCACGTAGTCGGGCAGCCGGATGCTGGCCCTGAAGGTGTCCTTGATCCGATTCAGATCCCCTCTGCTCACGGCCCGCCCTTGGAACTCCCCACCTCCATCTCCTGCGCCAGCCTCCTCCCAGGCTGTCTGAAAAGCTCCCCTCTTCATCCACTGCTACTTAGATAGAGAACTGAGACTGGGCAATTACTTGAAGTTGGCGTTTGAGTTCGGCGTCGATGTTGAGGCGGTTCCAGTCGATGTTGACTCTGTTTTCCTTGGCCCAGGCGATGAAAGTGTCCCAGCGCCCCTGCTCCAGATCCTCCTCCACCGCTCTACTCCAGAAGCGATTTCCACTGGCCACTTTCAGACTCGCGAGTTCGCCTCTGCTCAGTCCTCGCCCGCTATACTCTTCCTTCAACCATCGCGTCAACCAACCATGTTGGCCTTTGCAACGTGGAGGTGCATTCTGGTCATTGATATATCATCCATGACTTTATTCATATTTCAATATGTTTAGAGCAAGTGCAGCAGATGCATTGGTAGGAGAGGATAGGATGGGGGCGAACCCGGTACCAAGTGCGAAGGCGAGTCATCCACTGGCGAACGTTGGCCTGAGCTTCGCGTTGCTGAGCCCAGCCGGATTTGGAGCGAGCCAAACGCTGCAGGCGCGTCTCCAGACCATTCAGGTCAGACGCCTCCAGACGCTGTTGGCCCAGCCACTCCAGGAAGAGCTCCCATTCCTCATGGCGCAGGGCCTCTCGCACCTCCACTGGCATCCGTTCCCCACTCAGCGACTCGAATGCATCCAGCTCTTCTTCTCCAACGGCGCCCTCAACTCCACATTGTTTAGATTCCAATTTCCCATTTTACTATTCGTTTTTCTGAATTTTTGAAAGAAATATCAGAAATTTACGAACCGAAAGTTTCAAAATATTTCAAGAAATGAAAATACGAAAAGATGAAAAAACTTCATCGGGAGTATGCAGTTCCTCCAAAAGACCGAATAGCTGGGGCTCAAGGATGCCTTCCTCGTAGGCTTCCTCCACAATGCTCCACTGGTCGCCGGTGAAGCGGACGCCTCGCAAGCAGGCTCGAATGCTGGACTCTGAACGCCGCTCCACGCAGTCTCTGATGTTCAGCTCCCGGTAGACATCCTCAAGCTCCTCCTCCAGCCCACCTCCACCCCTCCCTCCACCTCTGCGACCCCCTCCACGACCCCCACGTCTTCCACTTCGACTGCCTCCTCGCTTACCCCATCCCCACCCACCCCGTCCTCCGCCCCTTCCGCTCCATCCACCGCGGCCACTTCTGTCGCTTCCGTATTCATCCTCCAGCCTGTGCATAATTAGTTGCTTTGCATAGGCGTGAGGAGTATAGAATGGCAGAACCATTCCACAAAAGGGTCAAAGTCAGGCTCCTGGCGAGCGAGAGTGCTAAGGTCATCCAAATCTCGGGCGCTGACGTCCACCCGATTCTCCACCAGCCACTGCTGGACATTGCCCAGCGTGTTGGCCCTGCTGGGCAGCTCTGGCCAGACAGCTCGCAGGGAGCGCTTCTGCCCCCAACTGCATTCCTTCTAAGCTCAGGAGAGCTTGGGATGGAGTGGAAGAAGAACGAGAGTCGGGTGCTAAGATAGGCGCTAGAACGCCCGCCGCCGCGACGCCCGAAAAACTTATCGATCAGCGATCCTTTGCCCTTTGCCTTGCCGAAGCCTCGAAAAGGGTGCGCTTGCTTGTCGCCTGCGCTCGCTTCCTCCTGCACTATAGCCTTTAGCCAGTCCAGTAAGAATGAACGGCTAACTTGGGCTAGCAGAGGCAAGCATAGGGCGATGAGAAGGAGCCACCTGGAAAGTTGCATGTTTGTCGGCCTCTTTTGGCAGTTGTGTGTGGCGAGGTGTTCTGGGGAAGTGTTTATGAAGGGGTCGTTGTCGGCGTGGGCGTCTGACAAATGCCCACCTTGGAGTGGTCCTGTTTTCCTCCCTGCTCCTTGCCATGCGTCTACGCTGGTCTGGGACTGGGACTGGGACAGCAGGTCGTAACCTCCCTCAGTTCATCGAACACTCCGCACCACTTCCTTAACTATCGTACTAGGTACGCCCATAAATAGTTTATAATACTTAGAAACGCGTAAAGAAGGAAAAGCACCAAAACATCAAAATTGGAAACGTTTATGAATATTTCACATTAATCGTTTTGTTTAAATAACCAACCTTAGAGCAAACCTTGTATATGATGATTTTAGACCTTATGCAATGCGAACAACTTGGGTTCTGATTCTAGAGAACTTGTATTTGAATAATGTCTAAAAATTATAACATTCATCTTAATTGTAAAGATATCGAACAGAAGCGTAATAATAGGTGCGATTTCAAACACATAAATAAATGCATAAATGCATAACAGATACATAAGTGCGATTACGGAAACGCTTGCAGATTTTAGGATCAGCTATAACGCCAATTCTAATAGATTCAAAAAATTAAAAAAATAGAGCTGCGAAGTCCGGGTTTTTACAATAGTCTTCCCCAATACTTCCAACTTCTCAAATAACTTTCACCGCCACACCCCCTGCTTTACTGAACTGTGCTTTGGTCCTTTGTTTGTCATTTGTTACAATACCTTGCCATTCTTGATGGAATACAGATTGGAACAAAATATCTGCTAATGAAATGCGTTAAAAATGGCTTTGATTCTATCAGCTAATAACTTTTCACACCAGTTCCACACTAATAATTGTGTCTAGTTTCGAAAAAAATATAAAAAAGGGGGGTTAAAGGCTGACGCCTAGTTTCCCCCCCTCATGGGATTTCCCCCCCCCCCCCAAGAGGTTTCCCCCCCATGAAAGTTTCCCCCCCTTAATCAAAGTTTCCCCCCCCCCCCCAAAGATTTTACCTATATCCACACACCCTGCGCTTATTTTTGTGAGTCCACAAATTTGAGTTCAGCTTTAAGGCTTCGCAAGCGAAGCCTACGCAGTTGCTGGTATAGTTTGCATTCAGCTTTAAGGCTTCGCAAGCGAAGCCTACGCAGGTGCCACGATGCTTGTGCTTTTGACTAAGCCTAAGCGTTTAATAGCTTCCGTATTCAGTTTGTGCACACAGTTGAAAAAAGGTGAAATTGTGTCTTGGGGGGGGGGGGAAACTAGTCGACAAACCTCTGGGGGGGGGGGAAACTAGTCGTCGATTTCGACGCCTAGTTTCCCCCCCCCCCCCCACGGAACAATTTCACCAATTTTCAAATAGTTTCACCAAATTTAGCCCAGGGGGGGGGGGGTGGGTAAATTCTGGGGGGGGGGAAAACTTCATGGGGGGGGGGGGAACTTTCATGGGGGGGTCCCCCCTTGGTTGGCCGGTAACCCTCCATGGAGGGGGGAAACTTTGATTAGGGGGGGAAACTAGGCATCAGCCGGGTTAAATTTTTGGGCAACTACGTTTCTGAGACATTTGACCTTCTCAGTCTCTCTCTCTTTCTTTGCCAAAAACGATAGGGTTCTCTCTTATCATTAATGAATCAATTTTTTCCATTGGACTGACGATAATTTTTACTGTGAACAAAATCCACAATCAATTTTCAAGAAAACTTGTTGTGCTAAGAAATAATTTCACCCACTTCAATTACAAGTAGAAATTCAAAATTCACAATCCAAGGTCAACAAACTTATTTTTGTCCAAGAAATAATTTCATCCGCTTCAGTTGCAAGTAGAAGTCAATTGAATCTGAATAAAAATTTCCCCCACTTCAATCGCATATAAACAGAAGATAAGAAATACTTTTTGAGTTAGTATAACCCACTATATAATAATAATTTGTTTTTTAAGACCATCAAAATGCATACCCGATCTTAAACCCTTTAATTATTGAGTTAAGTTGTTGGCTATTGGATATTAGCTTCTATCCTCAAAACATAAAGGCAGGGTGGTCCAAACCAATTCTTGCCATCTCCGCAATTCCAGTAGTTGCGAAAAATAGGATAAATGGGAACAATCTGAACTCCAATTATTCCTAACCCAATTTTATTGTGATAAACTGCAAGTATTGCATAAGGAACGGCATTTGGGGTAATAAAGATTCGAAATAGGTTACACAAGTACTTGAAGAATAGGAATGGGCAACGATTTTTGTGGAAAGGGGGGTAATTATGAGAATTAGGATGGGCAACCACTGGATCCAAACGCGCGCCTACTATTGCCTCCTCCACCCAGAGTGTTCTTCCACCGTATTCCTGGCGGGAATGGAAGGCGGGCTGAGGGCAGGCCACGGCTGCCTTAACCCAAAAAGACCACTTTGGCCACTTTTGTCCCCTTTTGGCAGAACCTAGGAATGAGAATTTCTGTTTAGGCAAATTGCTTAGGTGAATTGCTTAGGCAAATTTACAGAATATTGCCTGAGCAATGGCGGCAGTGGAAGAGGAGCGGCCGGGAAAAGTGCTCGGGAAAAACAAACTGCCACTCTCCGCCTACACTGTCCCCGTCAGCAACTACCTGGACACGGAAGCTCCGAAAAGAGGTCCCAGGCGAAGCCAGACCACTGTTACTTTCATTCTTTCATTCATTTGCTAGCTCAATGGATAACCTAGATGGCGTGACTGTAGGTGTGGAAGGCGGCTTGGTACACCAATGTGACTGGCCAAGGCATGCTGTGCCGGGAGCTGGTGGGCAGTGGCGACGATCAGAAGGAGTGCCTCGCCTTCCAGGAACGAATTCATGCCGCAAATGCCCGCCAACACATCATCCTCCTCCACGACACTCTCACAGACCCACATCTTCTGGACAAGCTCATCGCCGAAAAGAAAGCCGTGCGCCAACGGACGGGTGTGATTTTGGCTTTCCATTCTTTAGGCTTGGTTTTTAAAATGTAAATCCATTCTAAGCTTGTAAATTGTTTTGCTAAATCTGCTCTCATATACGTAGACTAATGCAGGAAGAGATAGGAAAGCGAGACAGAAGAGACAGGAATTTGCAGCAAAGCGCCCAGCCGAGGGCGAGAAGCTGGAGAACTTCGGAGTCCGCGTCCGGAAGAAGCGCTACCTGGAGGCCAATCCACACAAGCGACTCATTGACCGCCTCGCAACTGCCTGGGTCTCGGAGCACGTCACCATTGTTTCTCCTATTTTTCCACCCTTCAACGTTTCACCTTCTGCTTCTACTTGCAGCCTTACCGCGTCGTCGAAGGCCGGCGGTTCCGGAACTGGGTGGGAGCGCTGGACCCGGCATACAAGGTCCCTGGACGGTACTAACCGGGCCCAACGTTGCTTAACTTCGCAGATCGGACGGGAAAGCGTCATTGCAGCCTGGCATGCCAGGCGGGTGGCCGGGGGTGGCCGGTGGTGGCCGGGAGGGCCCCCACCAAGGTACTAACTGGGCCCAACGTTGCTTAACTTCGCAGATCGGACGGAGATTGACGACAGCCCCTTCATTCAAGTACTAACCGGGCCCAACGTTGCTTAACTTCGCAGATCGGACGGGAAAGTGTCATTGCAGCCTGGCATGCCAGGTGGGTGGCCGGGGGTGGCCGGTGGTGGCCGGGAGGGCCCCCACCAAGGTACTAACTGGGCCCAACGTTGCTTAACTTCGCAGATCGGACGGAGATTGACGACAGCCCCTTCATTCAAGTACTAACCGGGCCCAACGTTGCTTAACTTCGCAGATCGGACGGGAAAGTGTCATTGCAGCCTGGCATGCCAGGCGGGTGGCCGGGGGTGGCCGGTGGTGGCCGGGAGGGGGGCATTGAATTGTGATAGGCTTAATTATGATACAGAATTAGGAGTAATTGCTAGGATTCAAATAGGATACAGGACGAATTGTGATAAGCTTAATTATGATACAATTTGAACGCAATATTTTTGGGGCCTTTTTGGGCCTGTCTCCAAAAGATCCTATCAATTGTTCCTAATTCCGAATCATAATTCCGAATCATAATTGCCCGAATTATGATACAAGGAAGAACTTGAAGGATGGAAATTAATAGGATACAGAATTATGATTCTGTGAGTGGATCCTATTGTTCCCGGCCGACTTTCGGGCATTTGGTCCACCCTGCATAAAGGTCAAGGGCCAACAGCACATTCGATGAGCTCAATTTCTTCGAATCAAAGAAGCAAGATTAGGCGAGGGTAAAGCAGGATGGTTGCGATAATGAAGACTGGTTCAGTGGTGGGTTTTGATAGGGACCTTGTGAGATTGTGCAAGAGTTACGTTGAAGTGAGTTTTTTCATGGTGCGCACTATTTTCTTTCAGTCTCGCCCAGCACAAACTGTTTGAGCACCTTGGAAGACCGTGGGTGCGCTGCTGAAGAATTTGAAAACCCATAATCACGTTCACCCTTCTGGCAATGACATACTTTTAGCGCGGTAAAAGGCCCCGGAAAGCAGGACAGTTTGAGCTCCGTAAGCTCTAGGCAGGCTCTGGAGTGTAGCCAAACTTGCAGAGTATAATTCGAAGTATTGATGAACGTCCGTTGAACGGGAAATGAATGAAGTAAATAAATCACTAGCACAGGATTTATTCACGTCCTTTGGCCCAGCCGTTGCCTCGATTGCCATTTCCTCCATTGCCACGCCGTCCGCTGCCGTTTCCGCCGCCTCCACGCCACCCTTCTCCAGCTTCATCTCCACCCCATCTACTCCCCCCTTCAATCTACTCCCGTCCCGCCTCTTCTCTGCCTTCATGAGTACTTTTACGCTGTCTTGCAGGCTCAGGCTCCTCACTGCAGAGACGGTTAAAGAGCTGCTCCACTCTTGGGGGCAGCCCATCGCCGTGAGGAAGGACGCCGCCCGGATGGCACTCCTTCAGCGCCTCCAACACATCCTCTTCGTAGAGCCGCGAGCCGCAGTCGCAGGCAAGCTCCCGCGCCCTCTCCACGCAACCGCTTCCCGCCAGTCTGCATTAGATCTATGGCTAAACTGTTTTGAAGAAATGTGGGAGTAGGAGAGAAACTGAGCAGCGCAGGCTTGAAGGGCCTGTCGCTTGCCTCGTTTTCGCTTTTTGCTCTTGCTTTTACTCTTGGACTTGCTCTTGGACTTGCTCTTGGACTTGCTCCTGGACCTGGACTTGGATCCACTTCCGCTGGAAGAATCGCTGTCGCTGGAAGAATCGCTATCGCTAGAAGAATCGCTGTCGCTGGAGGGATCGCTGTCGCTGGAAGAATCGTTGTCGCTAGAAGAATCGCTGTCACTGGAAGAATCGCTGTCGCTGCCCAGCCACCTGTTTCGCCATCTCTGGCGCCTCCCTCCGCTCCTCCCATTCTCCGCAGCCTCCAACTCCATGAGGCACTGGCCCACTGCTTCCGCTGCTCCCTCGTCACCCTCACAGGCCCACACCAGCGCTTCGCCCCCTCCCAATCCCATCCCTTCAACGCCTCTATCTCATTTCTCAAGTTAAGGCATGATGCCTGAAAACCGACCAAAGCCGCCGCCCTGCATTCCCAATCTTCGGCCAAAAGGCGGCGGTCCACGACGAGCCCAGGGCGGTGGCCCTCCTCCTCGACCTCCTCCTCCTCCCCCATTCCTCCGCCACCCCTTCCCCTCCGGTGGTCCTCGCCCTCTTCCTCTACCACCACCTCCTCCTTGACCTCCTCCTCCCCCATTCCTCCGCCAGCCCTTTCCTTCCGGCGGTCCTCGCCCTCTTCCCCTACCGCGTCCGCCTCCACCAGCCAGATTTTGCACCACCGCCAACCAGTCCGCCTGTCAAATCTCCTTCTATTTTCCTCACCCCCCGCCAGTGGCGAAAAACCGGAGCGGTGTCGAGGCCGTAGTCTTGAGCACAGAAGTCTAGTGAACCGCGGATCTGCTCAGACACGCAGTCTCGCACCGACTCCATCACATCCGCCGGCGACCGACACCCTCTGTGCTCATTCAACTACTTTCTAGCCATAGATGAAGAATGGGATGAAGGACGGACTCCTGGCTGAAGCAGCGGAGGACTTCCCTTGGCGGCTCCGGAGGGGGCGGCGGCCATTCCACATCCTTCGGCTGGAAGCAAGAGCTACTCTGAATGTGGTTTGAGGCGAGAGGATAGAACTTCATCCGCGACGCACTCCACAAACTCCTCCAAGACCGTTAAGCACTCCTCGTCCTGCCCTTGGACTGGGATCGATAGAACGAACAAACTGAGCAGCAAGATAGACAGCATTTTGGGCAGTCTAAGGTGCCCCACTGTGGACAAGGCACACTGTGGAACGACCTTTCAAAACACTACGCTGAACTCAACAGCATCATCGCAATAATCCGGTTTACACACTGCACTCGCTTGATACTTCCTTGTTTTCACCTAAGCGCAGCGTAATACACGCGTTTTATATAACACCTAACATCTAATAACTATGACTTCAAATATTACCTTAAAGATATTTTGAAACAGTGAGCAGTATTTTGTAATACAGTTTATTACGTATAGTGCTAGTTTTGCACCAATATTATTATTATAAATTTATAATTGACGGTGTTGTTCAGAAGCAAATTTATGGATGGGAGAACTATCTGCTAATTTATTTTTAATTATGTTTGAGGAATTATTACCATATTTATTTGTGAGTTATCATAGTTAGTTCAATGCATTTCAAAAAAAAATTACTGAATTAAAATTTTATTATTTTGTTAAAAACTTGCTCTCACTCCCATGATTCAGCTTTTCTTTGAAACCGTTCGATTTGAGTTTCGCCCTGCCACTTACCTTAATTATGAGAGGAGTACGAATGGGAGACCCATGGATTTTCATTCCCTCCATAAAAAGGGAGCAAT
>JASANA010004740.1:0-43068 GCA_030248095.1 Ptycholaimellus sp. GST1_10
CTGATTGGCCTGATTTTGAGGCGAACTTGAAAACGCTCAAGATCACCCATGAAATCATTCCCCTGCCCTGGAACACCTCTGCGGCTGGTGTGGAATGGTGGAAAGATATCGGCGACCCGGCGGCTATTGATCCAGAAGAGCAGACTGAAGAGCGCCGGTCTGACCGCCTCAAGGCCGTGGCGGCGAGAAAGAATGCCGAGTATTACCAATTCTACCGGCACATCCTCCATCGCCAACCTAAAAATGAATGGGACGCAATTGTCCAACGAGCCCAAGAAGCATCGCAGAAATTGCTAGCTGAACGAGCGGCCGAAAAGGCTGCTGGTCCTAGTCAAGAATAAGCGATCGTTTTCATATTAATGATACAAATGTAAAAATGAATGATTGAAATGTGATGAAGAAGATTGGATGTGCAAGTACGGGTGTAACTGCGTGTGCGGCGTCAGTGCGACAACTCCTTCCGCCTTCGCCCTTCCCCACCCTCCCATTCCCCACATCCTTCGTCTCCATCTTTTTCAAATTTTATGCGGTACAAGCTTCGAGTACTATAATTATATGCACCTGGTATTATGGAGGGTTAACTCCAAATTCCCCCATATATTTCTTGCATATGCGAAACAATATTGCAATTTCCATTTTGCAACGAACTTTGTTGTAAATCGGCCCAATCGAAAGCCCCCGATTCTAGCTAGCTGAGTAAATTTGGTCCAAATGTTACATTTTAACGCCAGAAATGATGCTAAGGCACATGTTTTTGATGAATTTTATAGGTATAGGCTGTTCTGTTGACTTTTGCCTGAATTGAGTCACATTTTTAGGCTCTTTTTCCCATTGTTTATGATTGCATTTCTATGCCTCTCAAAGGAGGGCAGGGATATACGCTGTAACACAGGCAAAAATGCTAAACAATGTCCAAAACAGCCAATTTTTGTGCAATTTGTACCATTTTGATGGTTTCTGTACCCAATTTTTGTGTTTTTGGGTCATTTTGATGATTTTTGAGCCCAATTTTTGTGTTTTTGGGCTATTTTCTTGTTGTTTGTATGCATTTTATGCTTTCAAAGGAGGGCATGTCTGCAGGGCTGACGCATGAGGCAAAAATGCCAAACAACGTGCAAAATAGCGTCTGTTCTCCTTCCCCTGCCATTGCGTCCTCAGTATGAGCGGACTGCAAGTTTTGTGGCTAGTCTCTACTCCATGATGCCGATCTGTACTTGGTTCATGTGTTGACGATCAAAAATCTAATTTTTGGATCTTCTACAAGAGATGCCTTTGGGCACTTAACACTCCATAATTCATGATTCGTGCTCCATGGGACAAGGCCACCCCCGGAGCATCGGACAGAACCGATGTGTCTTGCAGGCCGAGAGCATTAATTGTTCACTCCGAAATGAAGAATAATGAAAATTATGTGTCGTTGAAAGTCAAAATGAGAGCTTACACCTTGTTTTTTAAGATGGCATCAATAATCTGAGCCATTTGTCTCCAAAAATCTGATCATGGATTTACCATGATTGGATTCGGGGTAAATAAAACAAATGAAATCTTAATCAAATATAAATATGAGAGCTTACACCTTGTTTTTTAAGATGACATCAATAATATGAGCCATTTGTCTCCAAAATCCGATCATGGATTAAATTAAATAAAACAAATGAAAACTTAATCAAATATGAATAATCTGGTACCATCGGCAGGCCAAATGTGAATAGGCGCAGAGGCGGGAGGAATTGCTCGGTAATGGCAAATCTGCCCTTCAATGTCGCAAGCCTCACGCCGGGTTTAAAGAGGTTGAGAAGAGTGAAATTGTCTCGATCGGCAAAGATACCTGGAACCCACTTGGGTTATGTGGCAAACTGGCACCCTGGCAAGGGCAAAGGCGTCATTGTCAGCTTCAGCAATTGTATGCATTTCAGTCTTTTCATTAATATTGGGCTAAGAAGAAATCATTTCACAGGGCAGAAATACTGGGTAGTCACACAGCCATCGCTGTGCACGACCAGACTGAGAGCCAGGGACGACCGCGCTTTTTCCGAGGTGACGTCGCCTCCTTCAAGCCAAGAGCTTTAGCAGTTCACTCTATTCCTGCGATGGAGACCTCTTGCAGCAGTACGCGGTACGAGGACGTACACGGTGCACAGTGCCTAGTCCAGGAAGGACATTGTCATTTGCAGAAGTTGAGCCCAAGTGCACCAGACTGACTGCCGTCGACAGCTGAGTCGCATCTTCAAAGTGCTATCAGACGGCTAGTGCTTCTCAGCCAATGAGGTCCGTGAAAGCGGGGAGCTCAATGAGTGGATGAATGAATGGGCCCCCTGGAAAACGGCGACCTCACCCGGCCTCTCCCACGTCCACACCCAGCGGGCCTCCAAGAAAAGCTTAGGCAAATTTTCGCTTAGTAAAAATATTAATCAGCTTCTTTTCAGGAACTTCATTTCATAAAAATATTCATTCCAATTACTTTACAAAACAAAATAGTAAACATTAATCCCTCTTTTGCTATTAGAAACCTATTAGAAACCTAATCAACCTGATAATTGGTGAGAATGGAGAAGTGTGTTCTGTCTAGGTGGATGGAATCAGGAAAGCGGAGGTGGAGCACGCCACGTGTGAAAGTCGTCGACAACTGCCTTCATAGAGTAAATTTAAAACTATCTTATAAATAACATGTCACCTAATACTTGCTGTCATCTTTAGGATGCTCTCAGATGGTGTCCAATGATATCCATGAATGTGCAGCGCTGGGACCCCGCCCACACCTTGCCAGCTTCGCCGATATGCTGACCAATATAATTACATGTTTTTATGGTAATGATGATATAACAAAAGACTTCATTCTAAATCTGCCGACCAACACTTATAATATCAATCAATCTCAACTCAACACATAATATGACTAAAACCAGCACCATGTTTGCATCATCATAATCTAGGGCAGCCAAAGCATCCTTTTCAACTCAAGTGATTACAAATAAGATGAACAGGTTCTGGTGGCAATGAGCCTATCCCAGTAGCAATCAAAACTTCCCAAAAACGGCCTTGTGTCAACAATCTTTTTTAGACATTTATGCATCATGAATGATGAGAAAGCCCAGTTTTATTTCTGTTCCATGCGGAAGCAACGTACATCTTTTTACGAACTTGAATCACAGTAAAACTGACTCTTTGGCACATATTTTTTGGCACAGAAAAAAACTCTATGGCACATACAAATTCACAATTCATATTTTTTAACTTATAAGAAGAATAATTTATAAAGAAACAAACTAAAAAATGAAAATTAACTAAATTGAAATTCAATGATAGAATGATTATTATAACATTAATAAATTATTGAAAATCTTTAAAGGCGCACTAAAAATTAAGCCCATCAGAAATCAATAAATAAAAAACAAAATGGCAAGTAAGTGGAAGAACAAAGTGGCAAGAAGAATGGAAGCATGCAGGAAGATGATGGTGATACGACGACTGGGCCATCTTCATCGCCGCCTTCGACTCTTGCGTACACAAGAAAATTTGCCCATCCAATGTAATTTAATGATTTGACATAAGCAATCATCGAAATTAAAAAAATGGATAAAAACGAAACATTTTCTCTTTGGCAACGTTTACGTGAAATAACTTTACCTGTTTCAAAAAATTTCTTCAAATTGATAGAATATGCTTTGTGTACCCCGTTTGAAATTTTGCTTTTTGTTTACATAGCACATAACAGAGTATGGAATGCTGTTAAACATAGCTCATGTACAATAAGTCTTCATGTACAACCTAGAAGAAAAAACAGCATCAAAATACAATTAATCAAATCACAATATAAATTCACCATTCGCTTCGCCGTAAATTAGTTTGAAGTAGGAATATGCTGATTAGCATTGTGGCTAATATTAACAAATGAGGCATGTTTAAAGGGAATGTTTAGGCGAGGGTAGTGGACTGCATGCGTCGGGAGCCTAGGAAGGAGCCGAAGGAAATAGCGCCGACCTACAATTGGCCCGCAGCTCAGGCTTCTCAGATCTGGTTCTCTTGACCTGGGGTGTACCGTCTTGAGCTTCTCCAGCAGCTCCAGCTTCATTTCGTCGGAGAGTGGCTTGGCGTTCGCGGAACGCGCCGGCATTCCCAGCAGCACCAGCAGTGGATACTCCGCTGCAAATCCTCATACATTTCCACAAATCAGCCCAGCAAAGCCCATTCCTCAAATTAGCCAATTTTCAATCGACTTTTGTAGGATAGGCGTGGGCAACTGCCAGGAGAAGTAAGAGCGCATTCCTGGACGATTTAATTTTTGCCAGAGCATCCTCAAATCTAAGGGGCCGCCACCTCATTGACCCACCAATTCCTCCCAGCACCCTGCTTGCTAGCTCTTGGCCCCACCGGTCTCGCGCTTTGTGGAACAGGCTCCCGGAAAATGTGGTCCTAGGTGGAGTAGGCGCATTCAAAACCAGGGCCCAGCAGCTGGTGGGCGGCGGACACTGACCGGACCTGCCCTCACTCTCTTTTCACAGCATTTCCCTGATCTTTGAACTCTTATCTGCTGCCGTGATCTGCCGCATTTTCACTGTTCGGTGGTGCCGTGAGGCGCTGCCTTTTCACACAGCATAAAGCTGACAACCCTTAAAAAGATGGCTCTATCAGCCGGGATCTATCAGCCCACTGCTTGCAAGAGTTTAAATGAAAGAATACTCACGCAGTTCATCGGCCTTGGCCCAGGCTTGGCCAAGCAGGGCGAAGCCGAGGAAGATCAGAATCGGCTGCATGACTGTCGGACGGTTTGTGGAAGCTGAACTGGGGCAGGCTGTCTTCTCAGCTATCCTCAACCTGGGGCCCTGCTTTTATAGACAGCGTCTAGGCTAATGAAGAAAGAAAAGCCGGCACCAAGAGTGTCTTTGTCCACGAAGCACGAGCTGTGATAATGAGCAGGATGACACACAATGGAATGCTGGATTCCCCTTCTGGTCTTTGTGCTGAAGAATTAATTAGAGGACTGAAGCAGGCCCATCCCGCTCTCGATATATTGCTTTCAGGCTGTCTCTTTCTTCTCACGCTAATCATCCGAATATGCTCTCTAAATGCCCTCTTTCTATCTATCTCTCCTGTCATTTGGCCGTCAGGCTAGATATAATTTTATCTGCACCAAAATTTACGCACAAGCAGTTGGAGAACGGAGTGTTAAATGGTGCTAGTGAAAAAGAGTGCTATGAAATGCTGAATTTGATGCCTATGACACTAGCCAATCGAGTATTTGTGACATGATCATCCTCAAATCAATCTGTTTCGAGCTTTGTTGCTCTGCATGTTTTGCGTCAATGAATGAAAATTAAAGTTTTGAAAGTGATTGAAACTAAAACTTTACCCCTAATGCTGCCACAAACAAGAATACAACTTCATCGCCCAATCTTCACAAACGCCATTACTAGGTAAAGAGTCCTGGCAGCGTATTGAATTTTATCAGCAGCATTCCTGAAATAATGGTTTTGCCATGGCAGGTCAAGGGCATAGTTTGCACTTAGCTACTGGATGAGTTGATTGGAAAACGAAAAGGTCGGTTTTGCTCCGACAGCCTCCTCTCCTTCTTGCCCATCTCTTAGGCTGGGCTTCCTTCCTCATCCTTCCCAGCCTATTCAAGCTAACTTATACTGGCTCCGGCAAATCGGCAAGCAATTTTAGCCATTGCCAATTGGTAAATGCAAAAATGCTTAAATGTTTGGAACAAATTTGGGCAACTCTAGTCCAGGCCTAGTAAGCCCTTGATCCAGTTTAAAAAAATCACGGGATAGATGGCAAAATTGAATTAGTTTGAATGGGCAAACACTTGTGTACGACCCATACTTTGGTGGAACTGTTTTCTGACAACCTTTGCTGGGGCCAGACTCAAGGCCGAGGAAAAGGACCTTTGAAGAGATTGATGAATAGCGGCGTCTGGCTGCAATTGCTAGGAGTGAATGCTTGCTATAAATAAGCACCGCCCACCCAAGTAGCTGAACAGACCTCCTCCAACCGATCATCAAACCCAGTGACTTCTTAACTGGAACATGTTTCAACAACATTGCATCCTCCTACTTGCCGCATCGACATACACCGATGGTAATCCATATCAAGACGTTTCAGCAATAATAAAGTTTGAAAATCTGCTGCAGAATCAGCTGAATGGTGTCTGAAATAGCGCAATTGGCACATGGCCGGTAGGACTTGCTACGCACGTGTGCATGACCTGATGAACTTTACTTCGGCCCAAGCCCATTGTCAGTCCGTTGGCGGTAGACTGGCTGCACCGATGAACACGGACTTGTTTCGCGTTTTATTCTTAGCTCTCGAGCTTCGGGTAGTTTCCATTTTTCCACCAACCTTCAGCTCGGTAAGACAAAGAAGTGGCCAGGTTGGAGTTTGCAGGTAACAAAAAGCTGGTTTAACTTGGAGTGGAGAGGCCAACTGGTTCTGGAGCCTGCCAGATGGGAGCAAAAAGGAATGTAGAGAATTCCAAGACACTACTGTGCAGTTTTTGGAGGCTGTGTGGTTGCAGTGACTGAATTCTCTGGTTTACGTTCGGTGGAAGGCACCGCAGGCTTTGCCTCGCGAATTCTTCTTTCGTCTGCACTGACTTCGGAATCCTATGGGGCCATCTGTCAGTTTTACATTTCTGGTAACTCTCCTTTTGTTTGAGCATTTGCTGTTTAGTGCAAATGTTGGTGTTGAGCACCGAATTTGGATCCCTCCTAAGCTTTATTGCAGACCGTGAGACTGGCCCCGTTTTCACACGATCGGAGGTCAAAAATCAATGCGTCAAGAACGAAAGAACGGTCATCTAGTTATCCATTTATTCTTATGATTATTACCTTATGCAAATGAAATGAACAAGCCACCTTGCAACAGTAGCAATATACAAAAAACCACGGAAAAAGCTACCGAATGTAGCCAATGATACGACTACCCAGTATAAAAATAATAGGGGTACCAACGGATTGAAGTACAAATGGATAAAAGCATACCAAAGGATATAAAACCACTGTTCTTTGCTATTCCATTACAATATCCATTTTGCAGAAAATTATCAAATGTTCGGAATAAACACGGATGTCTGGTTTCGTGCGTCAAAAACGGGATGTGTCGCGAAGCGGAGTGGAATGCTCGGACAGAAGATTGCCTCTTCCCTGTTCGCCTCGCTGAAAGGGATTTTCTGACAGCCAATGGCTGCGTTGTATTCAAATGATTGTTTTTTCACTTCATGGAATATACTTTAAAAGTAAAAAAGAAATACCTTGGAACCAGGGCTTTCTTGCAAAGTTTATATCCTTCTAGGCTTTTTCTTAGGCAGTTTAACCTCATGTAGGAAATATTCATCTGTTATTATGTACGACAGCTTAATTAATTTGGTGCTGCCTCAAAAGCAATCCTTATGGTTCCATATTTTGCACATAATCTTTATTCGCCATTAAACCGACGAAACTTCATGTCTAAATTGAGCAGATTTCACTGAAAAACAATGATTTCATTTCATTGAAAAACCATGTTCAGTTTTGAAAAATTATAATTAGGTTTTTTTGCTATGAATTGGGAAATAATTAGTACTTCTCAAATTAATAAAAACGGCTTCAAAATACCACCCAGACGGATTTTCTTGCTGACATTCAGTTAATTTCATTAAAAAACCATGAATTTAAGCGGTTGTACGAACTTTCGTACCCAGGAACTTTCGTACCCGAACTTTCGTACCCCAAACTTTCGTACCCCGAACTTTCCTACCCGGGACTTTTTGTACCCGAACTTTCGTACCCAAACATTAATTAGACCTAAATTCTAACAAAATGGTATGCTCGTTCAGTTTAAAGTGCAAGGGTTATTAAGTATAACCACAGGGTATCATGGCAGCCTACTGGGCTCATCATTCCTACCTCCAACTTTAAGTCCAGTTTATTAATGCTTTGGTGTTTGTGGGTGGACACTAGGTATTGATTTTTGGGTTAGGTTTATGAATACGCAATCGATTTTTGTGATCTTTGCTGTCCATGGAAACATTTTCATCCACCTGCAAAATGCTAAAAAATTTTCATCAAAATACGCAAAACAAAATAGCTGAAGTCTCAATTGTGGCAAAGCATTTGACACAAGTTTATTGACAGATTATACGGTACAAAGATTTGAGTACGAAAGTTCGGGTACGAAAGTTCCCGGTACGAAAGTTCGGGTAACGAAAGTTCGGGTACGAAAGTTCGAGTACGAAAGATCCTGGGTACGAAAGTTCGTGATACCATTTAAGCTTGTTCGAATTTTATGTTTTTGGCCATTAATCGGGAAATATTCAAAGTCCTGTACATTCTTTTTAACAGCATAAAGATTTAACAGGAGCACTAGTGTTGTGGGCATTGATTTCAATCTAATGGGATAAATATAAAACACGGGTGATAGAAAAACTTGGCTTTATCAGTCTATCAGCCTTTATGAGCCTAATAAAATTGTTGATAGGACATGTGCGTACTTCTGTGTGAAAGCATTAAATGGGTACACCTGCCGTAAGGTGAAAATTTGTCGGATTTGTCTTCGCATCTCAGCACTAGTCGATGCATCAAAAGACCTGAAAGCTATAAGAAGAAACTAGGTGTTCACAAAGATCATGAAAATATCAGAGGAGGCGGGGCTGTCTCAGAAGGGCAAGCGATCGTCGACCAAGATGCCGTAGTTGATGGCCATTGACTGTGAACACACTATATACTGACGGCAGAAAGGATAGGCTGACTGATTTGCCTCGCGAATGAGGCGGAGAAGCTTTGCCTTTCGCTCAGCGGAGAGCTCCAAGGCCTTGGCGCCTGGAGCACGCCTCCAGAACCACGGCAGCCAGGCTACAACACCCTCCCTCCTCTCCTCTGCTACAACACTCACTTCTCTTTCAATCACACCGGCTTCTGATATAAAAGCGATGCCAGCTTTTGCCAAGAGTGGTCAATCTACTCTACCAGCATAGAGAATGATTTGATGGCTTATCGTAATAATCAAACATAGAGTCGGTGCTT
This sequence comes from Ptycholaimellus sp. GST1_10, assembly GCA_030248095.1. NCBI lineage: Eukaryota > Metazoa > Nematoda > Chromadorea > Chromadorida > Chromadoridae > Ptycholaimellus > Ptycholaimellus sp. GST1_10. The sequence goes on from JASANA010004740.1 coordinate 9,003, forward strand.
CCAGCTTGGCACCAGCATTCCAGCTGGGCCCGAATATTACAGTTTCGGAACAGTTCCGGTTCAGAACAGTAGGAACAGTTCTGCGGAACAGTCCGGAACAGTAGTTACTGTTCCGGAATTCACCAAATTCTAGAACAGTAGCATTTTTTTCAAATTTCACCATCCTTATTACTCAGGTGCCTTATATGATCCCTACACCAATTTATATACTAATTACTATACTATATATTAATATTAATTTTACTTGAAAATGTGGAAGTGCAAAATTGGGTAATTTGGCATTTTGGGCCCTTTTACATGATGTTTTAGGCTAAAAACTCACGTTTTTGGCCAATTTGGGCAAAATTGATTGATTGGTAATGTTCCGGTTTTTGGAAAAATTTCAGAACAGTAAAGCTAAATTCCAAATGTCAAATTCTGAATTTCTGCCAAATTCCAGGTTTTTGGCAGACATTTTTTATTTCTATGGGTCCTCAGATCAATTTTTTTCCTTTGGCAGACGTGGTAAGTCCTGTGTACATTAAGATGGTGAATTTTGATAAAAATTGCTACTGTTCCGGAATTTGGCGAATTCCGGAACAGTAACTACTGTTCCAGACTGTTCTGCGGAAATGTTCCTACTGTTCTGGGCCGGTACTGTTCCGGAATTGTAATATACATGCAGCTGGGCAAAGGTGAGGAAGAAGTATTTGACTGAAGAATATGAAAGTACTAACGAGGCTCAATATCAGCGCCCGCCGAGACCTCTTTCACGACCACACTCAACTGCACTCCCAACAGCAGCAGCAGAGCCCGCTTCATCTTATTTTCGCTTTGCGCCTTGGTGAATGGTCAAAATAGTCAAAATGGTGAAATGTTCCACAGCGCATAGAGGCTAGCATATCATGACATTTCAAAGCCATCCTGGTTTGGTTGGGTTTTTACTCCAGAAGTCTGGGGTTAAAGACAGTAGCAACAATGCCTGTCAAAGAGTGAGAATTGTGCTCATTCACGCTTCAAATAATAACAGAAGGCCTGGTGGGAAGAGAGGATAATAGCTTCAGGGAGATTGTTCCAATCGGCAATACATCTTTGGGGCCATATAGAGCGTGTGATTCCTCGGGCATGGGGGTTCTGCAGGAGGCGGTGATTGTGGGAGAGGACGCGTGCATTCAATTTTTTAGTGAACAGGTTTGGGCAGAAGTGTCTTCCTAGGTACACATTTTGAAGCAGACTGAGGTCAGCATTTTTTCGCCGTAAAGCTAGGGGTTCTAGGTTAAGCCTTAGCAGTCTCAAATCATAGTCCACACATCTCCAATGGAAACGTCTAAAGATCATTCTAGTAAACCAGCGTTGTACAGCCTCAATAGTTTTGCTATCAGTAGCACCTATGGAGTTGAAAACGGGCGAGGCGTATTCAAGTAGGGGTCTAGCAAAGGTGCAGTAGGCTTGGATTAGGTTTTGAGGGCAGGCTGATGTGAATGCTTTCAGTATGACAGAACAAATTGCGCGGCAGCGAGCAGAGATGGAGGTACAGTGGGGTGTGAAGGAAAGGTTGTGGGTCATGAGTACTCCGAGGTCCCTTTGGGGCTTGGAGGTGGGAGGGGGCAGGGGGATGCCATTGACAAAGTATTGAGTTTGGATTCCAGGGCCTATTGGGAGGATGGCCTCATAGCTCAATCATGTATGACATGTATCACCTATGTAATCTAAATGCATCACCCGTAACATCACCCATGGCATCATGCATAACCCATGGCATCTGCGGTGACCTTCCGGATAGCTCCATTGTACTATGAGGCCTGCGGGGGCGTGGAGAAAAAAGGGCCATGGCTGATAAGAAAGCTAGCTCTAGCTTTATATGCTTGGTATATGAAAAAGGGTGGATGATGGGAGAAGAGATTTAATTATCTCATTATTTGATGTCAAATTGTCAGTACGATTTTGATTGTCAAATTATTTTGCTTGATGGTTCGTTACATCTATGGACACAAACTACTAAGGCAAGCATGATGAGAGGCAGTGTAAACTTTTAGATAGGCTCAGCATATGAACCATTTACCTCTGTGAATCGAGAGATTTCATCATTTAGACTGCCTAAGCCAGTGGTGGATATTGGGGGAATTGAGGGTATGTTCCCCACACAAAAGCATCAAAAAGGGAATAAATGTTTACAGCTCAGATAAAAATGTAAGTAACTTTAATTTGTCATGTTTTGTTGTTCTCCAATTTTTTGTTTAAAATTTAAAAAAAATTTGCGCGTTGCTTCTTAAATCATAAACCTCGAGCTCATTAGATCATATTCTGAAAATAATCCTTGCCAAAATATTTGAGTTAGGTAAAATGAAAATTGAAAATTAATAGCTTTTGGCAATTCTGTGACAATTAGTACATAGATTTCGGCGAATACATAGATCTTTATGATGGAAAAAACTTCATTTGCTGTTCTTCCATCGTTGTTAATAATCATTGGCGTTTTCACCAGTATCAGGCTCATAATGCAAAGTCTTTATTGCTTATATGGGCTTTGCTAGCGTCAAATCCTGCAAATGCAATAATTGATTCAAGTAATGCATCGCGTTGCGGCAAAAACAAGCCGGCAAGCTTAGCTTTTTCTCCCGCCTATTTCATTGAATAGCTCTTGCCAATAAAACGCCAGACAATTACTGTCAAGTTATTGAGAGTTTGACACAAAAACTTAAGGAATAATTGAAGAAAGGAGATTTCTAACGATTTGCTTCGCATGCTAGGCTACGCACCGGGGCCTCCGAACCCATGCCCTCCCTCCTGACTCCCATGCCCGCTTTTTCGAATTTTTAAAACATCAACATTTGAGGTTTTTGGCCATTAATCGGGAAATATTAAAAATTCCATAATTTACATTTAGCAGCTTCAAGATAACACTATGACAGAAGTATAAACCAAAATTGAGCAGATTTAATTAATAATCCATGAAATTAGTCTTGTTCATATTTTTGAAACATCAGCATTTTAGGTTTTTGACCATAATTCAAGAATTAATAAATATATCGAAAATTGCACAAGCATAAATTCATGGCTTTTCAATGAAATCTGCTGAATTTTGGCATTAAGATTCAACTCGATGGTATCTGGAAGCAAGGGCGCGGCATCTGGATGGTATCTGGGCGACAGCCGAGAATACCTTGTTTGGCGATGCTTGATTGAGCATAACTGTACAGTGAAATGCAAATAAGAAAAGAAATGAATTAAGAATAATAGTTTTGATAGTTTTGCAATGACTTCCAAACATTTAGTCAGTCCAGGTTTCTCTCATGCGTAGAGGTGAAAAGGGAAAGGAGCTAAATAAATGCCCTGGAGCTGCCGCTTGAAAAAGCCCAATTTCGGCTCCTCATATTTTGCCTGTACCTTAAATTTACTGGCCTTTAGAACAATAACCGTAGGAAACTATAAAACTCGACTCTTCTTAAAATTAAATATTGAGAAGAAGTAACATTGCTTTATCATCATTTTAAACAATTTTCAAGTTTTGATGGCCGCGTACATATTGGCAACATCAGATTTTACTTTGTTCGTAATACTTTTGATGGATGTCATGATTTTTTATCAATGTTTGTTTCATCCGAACGTGCTTGGTCTGATATGATGCACAGGATACGGGACAAGTTCGGTGAACTTGTCCCGTATCCTGTGCATTGCTCCTCACATTTTCTTCTCCCTTAACTCCTCACATTTTGCTTGCTCCTCATTGCTCAGATTGCTCCTCACATTTTCTTCTCCCTTAACCAGAAGACCATAGACTTGAAAGCAATGGCCTTCATCTTCAACTAGTGACAAATATCATTGTAAATCTGAAGGGAGTTGATGTAGGTGGCATGGAAGAGGCAGTTCCAGCCAAAGCTGCTGCCTCCATTATAGTAGTCGTGGCAGAAGCCGTGTCCATCGCTGGCGCAGTGCAACTGCATACCAACACCTCTCCAGACCTAGCCCTCAGCCATTGGGCGGACAAACCGTGAGGGCCTGCTTCCAGAGCCCCGTGTTGGAGTAGTCGGTGAGAAGGGCATCCAGTTGATCACAGCAGGTGTAGCGATCTCCAAGGCTGATCAAGGCCTGCTGCACAAACTCACGGGCTTTGGCCAGGAAGCAGTTCACGTCCGCGCGTTGCTGCAAACCTTTATTTTTGCTGATGGTCTCTGCGTTTTGCCAAACTGTGAAGGAATGGCGATGAGTTCAGAATAGATGTCCAATAGAAAAACGATTGACAGTTTCTCTTACTTTGAACTGGTAGGCAGAAAAGTTGGATTCTCTTGAATCCTTCCGTAAGCAGGGAAGTTGAGTGGAAAGATGGTGAAAAGAGTGAACGCTTGGTGAGAAGTCGGAGTAGAGGCAGCCGGTGTTGGAGAATATCTGGGTGAAGGTTGCGGGGAGGCCGGAGTAGTTGTCGCACTGCAGGACGGACTGGAGGCAGGTGAAGAGTTGGTTCCCGTCGGTAGTAGTCAGGGCGGCGCTGTAGCAGGCGGCGTCGTAGGGGCTGTCCTTGCGTGGGGCCGGTGGCGGGGTCCACGGCTGCACACTGCCTATCAGCCTCCGCTCTGCCTGCTTCAACTGCTCACTTGATTCTATGGGTCGCCAAGAATGACATGTCTTTGTAGTGCTCAGAAAGAAATTGCGGTTGGTTTTAACGAATTTCTGTCATATTACCCATTTATGATTTCACTTTGTAATCGATGTTTTATCTACTCTGCTGTTTTGCGTACCATTTATATGAAGCTTTATAAAAATGAATTGCAAACAATCTCAATTCTCAGACCTACCAGATCCAGTGCAGGGCAGTGCTTGGGCCGGGGACAATTGTCTGTTTTCCGGCAGCTGACATCCTGCAGACAGCTACTATGATAAGGAATGGAGTCAGAAGTGCAGGGCTTCCATCCGTTGCCGACCCTCTTCTGGCACAGACCCCCAAAGCACTGGCAGCCATCGAAGCAGCAGGGCAGGCCGTTGTCACAGCAGCCCAGGTCCCCACTGCTGCTCCCGTGGGCCTTGCAGCACTGCCCCCGCATATCTGCCACCGGCTTGTCCCCTGGGCAGGCGCTGCAGCTGCGAGTGGCGTTGTTGCAGACACTGCCGCCGTCGCAGCAGGCGCCGAAGCAGCTCGGCCGACCGTCCTTGCAGCAGCTGTCTACCGGCGCTGCGGTTGTGGTGGATGTGGTGGTTGATGTGGAGGTTGTAGTTGATGTTGTAGTTGAAGTGGATGTGGATGGTGTGGAGGAAGAAGTGGATGTATATGGCGGTGGATTCGTGGCGTCTGGGCATCCTCTAGGATGAGGGCAGTGTTGCGTAGCTCGACAGCTCTTATCCTGGAGGCAGGTGCTGTGGTAGGGAATGGAGTCAGAAGTGCAGGCTGTCCACACGCCAAGGACATTCTTCTGACAGAGTCCGCCGTAGCACTGGCATTTATCGTCATAGCAGCAGGCAAGGCCGTTGTCGCAGCAGCCCAAGTCGGAGCAGCACTGTCCCCGCATGTCCGCTCCTGCTATGTCAGGAGGACAGGAGACGCAACTGCGAGTGGCGTTGTCGCAAACTTTGCCGCCGTCGCAGCAGACGCCGAAGCAGCTGGGTCGTCCATCCCTGCAGCAGCTGGGTGAAGATTGAGTAGGTGCTGCAGCTGTAGTGGTTGTGGTTAAGGTTGGTGTAGAGGTGGGTGCGAGGGTTGAAGAGGAAGTAGTTGGGGAAGTGGAAGTAGTTGAAGTTGTGGAGGATGTAGTAGAAGAAGTGGAAGTAGATGCAGTTGGTGTTATGGTGGCAGGGCAAAGTCTGGGACTGGGGCAATTATCAGTGGCTCGACATCTGCGGTCTTGCAGGCAGGTGCTGTGGTAAGGGATGGAGTCAGATGTGCAAGGCGCCCAACCACTGCCGACCCTCTTCTGGCAAATGCCGCTGTTGCACTGGCAGCCGTCGTAGCAGCAGGGCAGGCCGTTGTCGCAGCAGCCGAGGTTCTCGCTCCCGTGCGCCTTGCAGCACTGTCCCCGCATGTCCGCCAATGGCATGTCCCCTGGACAGGGGCTGCAGTTCCGAGTGACGTTGTTGCAGACGCTGCCGCCGTCGCAGCAGCTGCCGAAACAGCTAGGCCGCCCGTCTGGACAGCAGAAGGGCGCGATTGTAGAAGCTGTAGCTGGTGTTGAAGGCGAAGAGGATGATGAGAAGGTTGATGTGCTGGCTGATGTCGAAGATGTGGTTGATGAGCTGGCGCTTGGGGCAGGGCTTGTGGGCGAGATTGGGTTGGAGCAGACGTTGTTGCTGCAGATCTGCAAAAAGGTGGCTTCAAACAGGCAGTAAAGGTTGGACGGATGGAACCTGAGTAGGTGAGCAGCACTGACTGCCGCAGATCAGACGACTGCTGCAGCAGGCTCCGTCTACACACCGCTCGTCGCTTTCACAGCATGAAGCCCTTCCGTTAGCTATGCAGACCTTCAAGGCTCCTGCTCTTTTTCCGCACCCAGTTAAACTCAGTCCTATCCCACCTGTGCATCCGCGCAGCATTGGCCAGCCACATTGGCCTTTCCTAAGGGACAGCACTGGAGCGAGGTTGGACTGCTGATCTCATCTCTGGAGCAGTAGTGGCCTGCTTCCTCACAACAGCTGCCCCCGCAGTCCACCGCCGAGGCACCGTTGCAGCAAAGCTGTCCCCCGATGCAGTGCCGGGCAGGCTCGCAGAAGCCAGAGCCGCACTTCAGCTCGCAGCTGCTCCCAGTCCAATCCTGGCCTCTAGGACAGCAGTGGCCCCCATTCTCCGCACTCCAATCCTCCCCATCCGGACAGCAGTGGCCGTGGCTGCAGGTCTGGCCGGTAGGGCAGCAGATGTGGTCGCAGACTTGGCTCAGGGCGCAGCATTGACTGTCCAGCCACTCATGTCCACTGGTGCAGCAGTGGCCGTGGCTGCACTCCTGGTGGTCAGGGCAGCAAATGTCGCCGTCGCAGAGGGCCTTGGCGGCGCAGCATTGGCTGCCGGTGTGGACCTGGCCGATTGGACAGCAGGCGCCTTTGCCGGCGGCAGTTTGGCTCCAGTCCTCGCCGTTGGGGCAGCAGTGGCTGCCCTGGCTGCAGTGCTGGCCGCTGGAGCAGCAGCTGAGGCCGCTGCCGACGAGGTCGCACACCTCAAGGCACAAGTCTTTCTCGCTAGATGTGTTGATGGAATGATTCCAATAGTTATTAAAGGGATGGGGACTGGGATGTTTTAGGCTTGCACTGCGCTTCGCCATCCCACGAGATTAGTGATAAGTAATACTCCTAGCCGACGGTTGTTTCAAACTAAGCCTAAGCCTTCCGCAAAAGTTGGCATTTTGCGGCAAGATCCTGACACAGTAATATCACTAGGATCCTCATACTGGTCAACCTGAGAGTGTGGGCAGCATGCCGAGCCAGTCCAGTCCTCCATAGGATGGCAGCAGTGCCCGTGGCTGCAGACCAGGCCACCTTGACAGCAGTGGTTGCCAGCGCAGAGGGCCTGGGCAGGGCAGCACTGGGAGCCGGTGTAGACCTTGCCCACCTCACAGCAGGCCCCGCTGCCTACGGCCGACTCACTCCACTCCTGGCCCACCGGGCAGCAGTGACTGGTCTGGCTGCAGTGCTGGCCGTTGGGACAGCAGCCGAGACTGCCGCCTGGGCTGCACACCTGAGGGTATCCATGGTTTGAGGGGCTTCATTGATGGTGTTTGGGGACCTGAGAGTGAGGGCAACAGGCGGTGCCAGTCCAGTCCTTTCCGGTTGGACAGCAGTGTCCGTGGCTGCAGCTCTGGCTGCCCGAACAGCACTGCACCGTGCCGTCGCCCGAAGCGCAGACCTTCAGTTGATCGCTTCTGTTCTTTCGCCAAACTCTTCGCTGCTTCCTTCTGGACTATTGAGCTTGGAGAAATCAAATTCTAAAGTTTAACCTGACTCTTTAAACTAAGTTTCAAGTTTAGGCTAAGGCTTAGTAGCTTATCATAGTTATGCTGCGACACTTTCAAAAAGGGGCCATTTGGCTCATGGAGGGCTATCAAACGATACTTTCCGATTCAATAGATTGATCAGTTTGTCCAACCTTGTTGTCAGAGCAGCAGCTGCCGCCAACATTGACGTGATCCAAAGCGCAGCAGGTCCTCCCCGCCACCTGCCGGAGATCGGTGGAGCAGTGCTGCTGGTCCAGATGGCAGCAGCTGCCGGCGCATAGGCGGAACTGGTCGCTGGGGCAGCAGGCCGTGTCCTGGATCAAACATTAAGATTGAACTTGCCAAAACATAATCCTTTCTATTCGTCCTGTTCCATGCCTGTATGCAGGCGGGGTCGGTGGCGGTGCAGTAGCCGCCGGCGCAGGCCTGGAAGCAGTGCTGGCCGTCCCAGTCCTCCCCCACCGGGCAGCAGTGCCCGCCGTTGTCCCCGCTCCACTCTTGGCCCAGGGGGCAGCAGTGCCCGTGGCTGCACTCCTCGCCGCCCGAGCAACACTCCACCGAGCCGTCCGCCCGGAAACACACCTGTAGATTACAGGCGCATTTGTATTTACAGTTACTTGACGCCTAGAATGACAACAAGATTGGACATACAGCAGCAGTGATAGGCTGCTCCATTTTCTGAAACTGCTAAGCTATCAGTAGTATGTTAATGCAAGTGTGGCATGCAATTGGGCCAATTTCAATCTTCCTGTCCTCAATTTATCCCTGCTCCCGTAGCTGCCTCCAAGCCAGCTCCTCAATAGGGCACCCAGAACTCCTCACCTTACTGTCCGCACAACAGCTGCCGGCGATGTTGAGCTGGCCGAGAGGACAGCACTTTTGCGGCGCACTGGGACGGCTGATATCCAGGGAGCAGTGGCTGCTGCCCGTATCGCAGCAGGTCCCCTGGCAGACGACGTAGGCTAGGCTGGGGCAGCAGAGACTGCCGCCCACGCAGGCCTGGGCATTGGAGGGGCAGCAGTGGCCATTGCAGCAGGTGCCCTGGCAGCAGTCTCCCCCGCAGGCCTTGGCGCTGAGGGAGGCGCAGCAGAGACTGCCGGAGGAGCTGTGCAGGCCCGCGGAGTCCACGCAGTGCTGGCCGGAGGGGCAGCAGCTGGCGCCGCCCTGGCACAGCTGCAAATTGGCGCTGTGGTTGGATTTTTGGGGAATTTCGGGAAAAAGAAACAAAACTTGTGACCTGGTTAGGCTCAGTTGGCGTGGTACTTTTTGGGTGTTTTGTGGGAAGCGGTATGAAATTTGGAGAGTTGGAGAGTTGTAGTAGGAATTGAACATGTAAATTAAGGTGTGAGTTGGAAACTCATACGAGAATGTTCGTACATCTGTACAATTCAGGACGAAATGTGAATCGATGGTATTTTAAAATTTATGGACTTGTCACTTTGTTGCATAAAGATTTTACTTGACCACCTGTAACATCTACAAAGTCCAGCTTGGTATAAAACTAGAATAGATTTCAATTTTTGTTCATGCTTTTGTTACTGGAACAACTATAATCTGTTGCATAGTTTCAGTTTTTTTTTCGGGGGCTCAGAATTTATCTGAGATGAAAGATGGAGATGGGGAAAGAAGGAAAGATTCGCCAGTTCTGCTAATGAAATTGTTCATTATCCAAAGGTTGCGAGAAAATGGTCTATTCTGCCTGCTGACTATGACGCGGGCGTTTAATTGCAAGCCCCTGCGTGTCGGCACGAACTCTGTCGTAAGAAGTCTGCCCTTTAGAGTAGAACTCATTATCCCGCTTGCGGCTTTGTCAGTCAGACGGCTTCACGTGAACACTGCGAATAACAACCCCAGGCTACATGCGCCAAACAGCTTTTTCAGAGTCTGCCTCATTTTGCCACAAAGTACTTTATGAGTCAATTTCACAGGAAGAGACTAATTGGCTTCTTTAAATAGGCCACAAACGCGTGATGCCAGCCTTCTTGGCAGTTCTCATGCAAAGCCGCAACCTGAGCGGTGGCACAGCAGGAGCTGCTGGAAGCAATGCAGGCGTAGCCACTGCCGCAGCACTTCCGCCCGTTGCAGCAAGCCTCCTCTCGACCCTGCACCCAACTCCCGTCTCAGGGCAACAGCAGCCAAAGCTCGCACACAGCAGAGGCCGCTCCCGCAGCAGCTGGCCTCCGTGGCATTGCAGGCAAAGCTCCCGGTCGCACTGCAGCACTCCAGTTGGCCTGCAGACCATTGCTTCCTGGCTATGCCAGTGCTGCTTGTGACTCATTCTGATTGGTCTTTCTAGCGGAAGCGAGAGGGCAAGGGTGAACCGTGACCGTTTCACCTGAGGCTTCATTCGGACGATTAGGCTTTTGTGAGGTGATAGGGAAAAGCTCCATCCTAAACAAGAACGCAAAATTGGGTACCTTTGAGAGCGCAGAACTGGCCACAAGGCGTGCCTATAGCAGTTGTGCAGCTGCCGCAATAGGGCTGGGCGCAGCAGGAGCTTGGATAGCTGGAATTTGAGGTCTTTCAATTGGTGAAAAGATGTCAGAAGCTGACCAAGAGTGGCTGGATAGTGCTGGAGAAAAAAGGGAGGGTAAGGTACCGGAGATAGGGATCGGGGGTGTAGCAGGAGCCATCGTCGCAGGTTTGATCACGAGCAGGGCAGCAGGCTGTGATTTCCCCGCTGGCCACCCTTACGAGGATCTGAACTATCGTTTCCGCTCATTTCAATTTGAGGCTGACACCTAGTTTCCCCCCACCAAGATTTTCACCTATACCCACACACCCTGCGCTAATGCGTCCCCTAGTTGATACGGCAGTCTAAACAGGGAAATTTGTGTCTTGGGGGGGGGGAACTAGGCGTCAAAACTCTTGGGGGGGGGAACTAGTCGTCGATTTCGAGGACTAGTTTCACCCCCCCCCCCCAGACTCAATTTCACCTATTTTCACCTAGTTTCACCTGCAATTCGCCAAAGCCATATCAACTAGGGGACGAGTTAGCGCAGGGTGTGTGTGGTAGGTAAAATCTTGGGGGGGGGAACTTTCATGAGGGGGGGAAACTTTCTTGAGGGGGGGTCATCGCCATGGGGGGGGGGGAATCCCATGAGGGGGGGAAACTAGGTGTCAGCCCAATTTGATAGGAGGCAATTAAATCTGCTTTATGCCAAATGTGCTACGTTTTGGTAACTCCGAAGCAATAAATTCATGCATGAGAACAATTGCTTTTGATCGCGCTACAGAAACTGTAGTAAATTACGGGCAATTTATTCATATTTGTCAACACCCACGTTATGGATAAAAAGTTTTTTTAAATTTAGGCTTGTTTACTGTCAAGAAAAGCTTACGAATAAACATATCGAAGGCAAGAAGCACCATCGAATAGAAGTTTTCATGCTTTGGGCAATGGACTGAAAGTGTAAATGCCACTGGACTCAAAAGGTGGCCTTTTTACGTTTTCTTTCGTTGAAAAGATCATAGAAGCTGTGGCGGACTGTCGTCACAGGCTGTTGTCACCTGTATTTGAGGCCAAAATTTCACACGGCTTCAAAAAGAACATGCGTCCGTATGTGTCTTTGACCGTTTCAGTTTAATCTTTACAAGTCGATTCTTTGGACGACTTTAAATTTTCACGAGCTCTTATAGCTTCTGTGGCTTTGTCGTTACAGAACACCTCTTCCGATTCTTGGCTAAGGACAATGAAAAAAAGCAGCATTTTGAAAGGCCACAGGGTCAGTCTTGTCGAACTAATTAACAATTAGTCAGCATTGACGTAAGGCCTGCTTGGTTTCCGGGCACCCTTAAGGCAGTGCATGGAGAAATGCTATGCCCAAAGCCATAGACAATTAAAATTTAACGAAGCGGATCAATTTAATAGCCTCACCTAAAAAGCAGGCAAAGTTTTGCCTCAAGCAAGCAAAGCTTTGCTGTGGTTTTTCTCTTTCATATTGTGATACTGTGTTTCCCAGCTTCGTAACGAAAACAAACCTCTAACAATCGTCCTATTTTTTCGCACCCTCCAAACTCAGTCAAGTCAAATGTGGATAAAGAGGCGGAAAGAGAGAGGGCAATCATCAATCGCATCCGTGCCATGCAGCTCTGGGAGTAACGCCAAGTACATGAGTAGCAGGCGACTTTGGTGAGGCGCAAAGGGAGTAGAAGAAGGATCACAATGAAGAGCTGCATTTGGGACCAAATATTGGCGGGACTGGCGGAGAGACGGGGACTGAGATCAGAGTTTGAGGCCGAGGAGGAAGGAAAAAAGGGAAGGAAGGATACAGCCAGCCAAGAAGCGACCCTTAGTGTGAGAATGAAGTGAGGACTAGTGGCGTCTGGGCTTCTTTCACAGCGAAGAGCTCCGCCTCATGCTCATGTCTTCCTCCAGCTGCAATTCTTCACTGCTTTTTCCTCTTGCCGAGGCTGGGTGAAAGGCTGACCGCAGTGGGGTAGAAGAAGATCTCCTGGGCGTCGGAGCCGTGCTCGTTGCTCGCCAGGCACGTGTACGTGTCCATGTGGCTGCAAAACCTTTCCTTTCCAACCAGTTCCGGCATGTTTCAATCAACTCATAAGGTATCTTTAAGAACAACCCATGTAATAAGGTGAAATGGAAGGAAGTGAAATGGAAGCCTACCTCCAGTCGGCCTGTGTGATGAGGAGGTCGCCGCTGGGAAGGAGCTGGTAGTCGGAGTGGTTGAGCACCGACTTCCCCTCGCTGTTCAGCCAATCCATCTTTGGCGCCGGCGTACCGCTGGCTCGGCAGACCAGCGTTGCTGAGGCACCTGACGACCTTCATCTCTTCACCCACTCAACTACACCCACCTCCTTGAGCCATACCTTCCCGCTCCAGCCGAGAGTCCGTCCAGGCCTGGATGTAGGGCTGGCCGGCCGTACCCTCATCACAGCTCTCCTCCACCGAGTTCCCTGTCGTTGAGGTCAATTTAGAAAAGGGCTCAGGCAGGGGCTCAAAAGAGGCCAACCAGCAGGCAGGACGGAGAGGAGGGCCGGTTTGCTGGTGACCGTTTCGAGGCCGTTGCTGGCCACACAGCGAACCACGGCGTCCTGCTCAGGGCAGGGCAGACGAAGGCGGGCTCGCAGGACGCCGAACTCCACCGTGCGCAGGCCCAGGTTCAGCAGCTGCTCCACCGGATGCCCCGTCTCTTCCTCCTCCGCAGCCTGAAAGGGATGAGGGTAGGAGCTTTGAGGTGGGGCTGAGGTTGGGAGGACCTGGAGGGGCTTTCCGTTGACGGTCCAGTGGATGGAGGGTGGAGGAATGGCGGAGGCTTCGCAGAGGAACTCGGCGGCTTCGCCCTCCTTCAGCTGCAGGTCCTGCGGGGCTTCCGTGATGTCCAAACGCGGGGGGTCCACCAGTCGAGCTGCAGAGAGCATCAAACTGGAACTAGACAGCCGCAGAGCAATTCTGAGCTTACAATCGTCCAGGGGGCTCGGGAGGACAATTTGGGCGGCGTTGAGGCGCTGCAAAATAGGTTTACTGTCAAGGGGGGCTGAAAGAAGGGGGGAGGACTTTGAGAGCGAAGTGGTGCAGAGGAGCAGCGTAGGCGGTGCCGAGGCAGAGTGTGGAGGCCAGGAAGAGCTGCAGCATGATGGCTAGGCGACTGACTGCCTGACAGGCTCACCGGAGTTGTTGTACCCGATTGATAAACCTTGATAAGCCTGCTTTGAGGATGAGGCGAGGGCTATCTTGGAGTGGGGAGTGGGCTGGGAGGGTATCTGGGGTGGCGACTTATAAAGAGTGTGCGCGCGAAATGGGCGGGGCCTAAAACAGGACAGGGCCTAATGAGAAAGCTTGCCTGACCTTTTCACAGCCTCAAAGCCTATTTGAGGTAGCGGAAATAGGCGACTGACAGGCTAGCTCATCTCCTGCGCCTCGAAAGCCGGCGCCCTTGGGCCCTGTCAGGCCATTAGGCACTCTCCACAGCTTCTTCTGCTGCCGAGGCACTAATTGAGCAGCCGCCCTCCGGCTGTGTTCAGCCCCTTTGCGTCATACTCTCCCCATGCACAGAAGGACGGCACTTAGAATGAGGGGATACTTTCTCTGCCATGGCGGATATGCAAATGCTTCCCTAACCTGGCCTCCAACAGGTGACCAGCAGATAGTTCGGCCTCTCTCTTGACGTTGTCGGCGAACTCGGGCCTATCAAGAAGAGCAAACTGCACTTAGGAGAAGCCAAAAGGCCCCCCATGTGATCCGCAAAAGGTCAGAAGGCAGCAGCCACTAATGGCCTTTTTTCCTCATCAACAAGGGACTGTGTGTCTGGGCTGAGCGGGCTGCAATTGATGGCCCCAGCCAAAAGCAGATAGTGAAAAAGGGGGGAAGTTTGCGCTCACGTGCGGGGCGAAGTGGGATGAAAAAGAGAGGAGGAGGGATTAGTGACCGTCCCAGTGACCCAATCTGGCCAGAGATTGCCATCTTTTTGGCTCCGCGCCCGAGCGAAGCCTCGCTTCACCTACTTTCGCAATGGCTCCAGGACTGAATGGCGGCAAGGCTTCGGCAGGAAGCTTGATTGCAGAGTATTAGTGAAAAAGACCTCAATTTATGCAAAAACTGAAACCTATCTCGTGCTTAGCTATAATCGCCTGACGCAAGCAGTCTGCAGGGGGGCTCAGTGCTCGACTTGGAGCAGGAGGCGGCGTGACGTAAATGAAAGGCGGGATCACGGGAGGAGGCCCCTTTTGTGAATAAGGATGGAGAATGACTTTGAAAGTAGATTAGTTCCAACCGGCTTAAGAGGCTTTTATGATCAGCTAGAAGGGACTATGCTGAGCTAGTGAAGAGATTCCTGGAGGAGACATGTGTCTAGAAGCGTGGATGCATGACTTGCCAGCTCACTTTCTTGAAAGGAAATGTCATTCAGGGCACCACCGCTCTGGAAGCTGGGCAAGAGGAAGAAGGAAAATGAAAGGCCAACTGGGTGGCAGTGAGTGGGTGGGAATAGCCTGCCTCCCCCGAGGTCACTCCGCATTTCCCTTCAAGGCCAAATGAGCACCACCCACACAATCCGCCTATTGTATCGCGGGCGGTCAAGATCACACACCTTCCCCACAAGGACACCTCTACCACTCCATCACCTCCTCCTATTCCCCTCCCCCTTCTTTCCTCAGTATCACTGAGAACGCTAGCTTCTGATGACATGCAACCCACACATCCAAACCCTACCATCCATCCAAGATTTTTAGCTCATTTCCGCCTTCGATCCGTCAACTTGTAGCCAGCCACAATTACTCATCCGTAGCCTTCTTTTGCGTCAGTTGACAAAGAGTGGCTCTCCTCCACTTGATTGCACTGACGCCCCCC
Organism: Ptycholaimellus sp. GST1_10; assembly: GCA_030248095.1. Classification (NCBI taxonomy): domain Eukaryota; kingdom Metazoa; phylum Nematoda; class Chromadorea; order Chromadorida; family Chromadoridae; genus Ptycholaimellus; species Ptycholaimellus sp. GST1_10. Next base: position 24,195 of record JASANA010004740.1, read on the forward strand.
AGCAGTTGATCAGGGAAGTGCCATGACGCTATCTGACGCGCTCCCCCACCCCCTCAAAAGTGGACTGCCTTCTTTTCAGCCTCCCTCACACTCTGACAACTCTCCCTCCGCCCACCTGCGCTCTACGGGACGCAAAAAGCCCATTTAGCATTTCTTCCGCAAATTGAACTACCCTCCATCACAATGACGCATTTTTGCTGCTGTTCAGCCCCTAGCATAGAGGGCAAGAGAGGGGATGGGGGAAAGAAGGGGCCCAGTGGGGGAGCTGAGTCCTTAGGGTGATTGAGAGGATGAGGCCAGACGGGTCCTTCATGCATAGCACACTTCACAGTAGAGGCCTTGGCAATAGGGGCGCCTCTTTCACCGAACCTCGCCGTCGGCCTCCCTCTTTGTATGCATTGTGATAAGCTCCCACTGCTCTGCTCTCCTTCACATGCCAGAGCAGCCTGTGCTCCTAAATCATGCCATACTGTTGCACTAAAGTCTAAACTCACACCCAGCGGGTGCGAACAGATAGGCCGCTAAATCACTTTGGCCAAACACTGGCCTCAACTTGGACCGGGGAGGGGTGGCGGAATGTGTTTGCGCACAGAGCAGGTGGTGATAACTAATAGAGCGGCTGAGCAGGCGGGCAAAAGGGTTATCAGAAAGCTGAAAAAGTGGTAAGGTCAGTCCGGGGACAGCTGTGAGAGACGGAAAAGCTCCAGACGTCGTTCATAGAAGGAGCAGGTGGCTAGGAGCGGGTGGGCGGGGTGTCTGGCGACGCCGTAGAGGAGGACGGGGTGGGGGCTGTAGGAGTGGCTGAGGGTGGGGGCGAGGGTGGCGGTGTGGAGGAGGCACCAGCCGGCTTGCATGGCGGCTACGCCTAGGTGGCTGGGCCCACAGGGGCAGAGATCCCAGACGCCAGCTCCTCAAACAGCAGCATTTCAATTGGACAATGAGCAAACGCCTTGTTGAATAGCAAGCATTGAACTGGCATCCTCCAAATAAACAACTAGTCAGCAAAGATAGGCGACTACAGTACGATGACATTATGGCGTAGTAAATACTATTTGTACTAAGCAACTTGTTGAAACATCAAGCTACTGAGTGAGCGTCCGTAGGTAACTGCACATTTGATAAATGAAAAAGGCGCCAGGTAATGGAAGGGCTAGAAACCGAGCTTGGGGCTCTCCAGCAGAGGCTGGCGTAGACTGCGCGGCTCCCATAAGCGCACCCTCTCGTCATAGCTGCCCACCAGCAGGCCAGTTCCTGCTCCCTCTGGCAGGATGCAGGTGACGCCGCCTCCGAACCCCGCCCCCGTCCCCACCGCCTTCTCACACCGCCCGTCCCAAGCCTGCTCAGTTACACACCCTCTTCATCTGCAGCGTGAACTATGCAGTTTGAGAAGGGAAACTTTGAGCAGGGCATCGTCGCCACCGGAAAGAAAGAGGCCTGGGGTGGCAGCCACAGTCCAAACCTCAGCTGCTCCGCCACCCAGCGCTGCGGCCAAGGCGTGACCAGGCCAACTTCTGCATCCGATTTTTTCAAATCAATTTTGAATGTTTTTCTCCAGCTCTAACTTTTTACCTTGACTTCGGGCTATCTTGTTTGCATTGTTGGACTTTGAAAACATAAACTACTTGGATTTTAGCCTTATGGTAGTTAACAAGGCCAAAATTACTATCGAACCCACTTAACCTGATGCTTTGGTCAGATTAAGGACAAAATATATTTAAACACTTGTCAATAAGGTTTTGTTCTTGAAAATATTAACTTTTAACGCAATACTGAAAGTCTTTTTAGGAAACCCAATATTCTCAGCTCTCAAACATTTCACTTGCCGACTGTTATCCCTGGCCGCTGCAAAATATGCACCTCCAGTGCACCAGAGTCAAAATGTCCTGCGCAACATCTGCCGTTTCCTATCAACCTATTCAGATAGGTGAACCTGATAAGTTGGCCAGTTCGCAAGCAGAGTAGATGAAGCTGGCCTTGACTGTCGCCCAGAAAGAGCTGCTCCTCCTCCAAGGGGGCGAGGCAAGTGAGCATGGCGTCCTTGACCACAGACAGCCTCCTCTCCACCACCAGCCGGCTCTCCTCTGCCAAGCTCAGCACCGCCACCTCCCCCGACGTCAGCACGGCCAGCAGCTTGACCGGGCCTGCCTAGAAACTTCGATGGGGTGTTTTTTAGGACGTGAGGTTTTTTTGTTCTTTTGAAAGCGCCTGGTGAAATTATCTAGCAGCTTTGAATTGGAAACGAAATGGAGTTTATGATTGTTGCTTTTTAAAGTGACCATTCTATAAAAAGCGGTACCACGCTTATAAAGGATAAGATTGGAATCATTAGGCTATTCCGAGGCAGGCTTTTCCGCGGTTTCGCAAAGCAGGGCGGCTATTTCAATGTTTGGTTTCAACAATACCAGACTGATATGCCTATCATTTGAGGGTGATCTTACCAAAAACAGGGTTTTGTGCTGAGCGTTTTCAAAAGTACCAGCCAGGTCGGTTTTCCCAAATGATATAGAAACTAAATTTTGACACCAACTTTGACTATATCAAAAATATTTCCCAATACCGGGGGAGGGGAAGGAAGTCTTCGTCCATTTCTAGTACGATAAACATGTATTCGACGAAGACAGTCGTTTCCTCACAGTCGTGTCTTTCCAAGCGAGTCGGAAAACGCCGGCGTTCAAGTGCAGCTGGTGGAGTAGCCTCAGCCGTTGGCCGGTCCATTGGAGCAGTAGAAGGCCGCCAGAGTGAGCTTGGCTTGCATCCGACGGTGTCTCGTAGAGCCCTGCTACCAGCAGGTTCCAATCCGGCCACCAGGCTACGCAGTCGGCATTCTGTGGAGTGGCGAAGCTTGCACAAAGGCTGGCTTCCATGTCTGCAAAGGAACACTGAATTTTCGAGTAAGAATGCAGCAGAGAAAGTCAACTTTCAACGGCTTTTGAGGATTCACTTTTGAAAGTTTTTGTGATTTTGGTTAAATAAAATTTTTTGGTGGTTTTAAGAAGATTTTAAACATTTTTTCTTTGCTTGCATAGTTTTGTCTATATCGTGGGTTAACCACTTCAAAACTGTTTTGCAAATTCTACGTCTAATAAGCATTGAAACGACTGAAAATGATCTGTAAAATTTTTATTTTATTGAAAAAATAAGCCAAAAATATTTTCCACGTTTGAATCGAACAGTCGAGTAAGACAATGAATTGAATTGATAAAACAACATAACGACCAATGAAAACCTCAAGACAGTTGAAGCCATATGATCGCAGAACTGCGCAGAAGTCTAGTTCACTGCAAGCAAAGGATTGGTGCGCAATTCTTTGTACGTATTCTCATCGTCCTTCCTCTGTCGCATTGGCTGCTTTCCCTCCCTAACTGCTGGGTCTAGAAGCAGGGGGAAATGTCGGAGAGCTCGAATGGGACTCGGGGCAAGCTGACGCCGGCCATGGAAGAGTTCATCCGGGTGCTGGGCGCCGGTGGGGCCACCTATGAGCAGATCATGCACTCCCTCCTCAAGCGCTACGGCGTATCCATCAGTCGCCAGTCTTTGTGGTTATTCTTTTTGTTTTTTTAGAGAAAATAAAAAAATTGCAATTATTGTGAACCAATCTGATCTGCATTCGTTTAATTAAATCTGCTCACTTGTCCGCAATAATTTTACTCTACCGACAATAGTAGTGTTTCAGACAATTTGTATACCAACTAACGGTTTTATAGAAGGTTAATATGCGATGCTCAAAGTACATCAACTGACAATGTAGGCTACTAAGGAAGCAGCGTGGATGGGAGCATGTGCATGGAGGGGCGAAACTCGGAAACGACTCGCTTCAGAGAGCGTTTCTCTTCAGCTGTTTTCACTTTTCGCAGGCCCAACAGCCAAGTGTTCAGGCCTGGCCCAGGAAGCAGTGCGACAGTGGCGAGCAATGGGATTTCGGAAGTCGGCTTGCCGCAAACACTAGCCTGCGTTGTCTCCACTGCTGCTCTGCCCACCTCGTTACTTGGAATATTTTCTCGCTACCAGTGATCAATTGAACCATCGTACCCTTCTTTAGCTCTTTATGGCTAAGCTTATGCTGAGCAATTATTCCTAGCAATCAGCATCTAGCATTTAGCATCTAGCACTAATCACTTTCCCAAGTGCTGAAAAGGACAAACACTTAGCTGGATTAATTGTTTAAAAAAATTAGGGATTTATAAATACACTTACGAAAAACTCCAAAAACGTCAAAGGTTTTTGCAATGTCCGCAGAGGTGTGCTGGGTTGTTGGTAGAATGTCAATTTTCAATGGTATCAGTGTTAGCCAAGGGCTGGTTTTGAGGCCGTCAAACGGTGAAACATCGGGCAATGGCACCGCCGAGCTGGCCAGCTTCAGCCAGGCCTACGGGCGGAAGAAGGCAAGCGAAAAACAGCGCAAGGCTAACCTCGCCGCCGCCATCGACGCCCTCGCCGACCAATTGCCTCCCGACGCCTTCAAGCACCGCGTTTCCTTCCACCACATTCCCCCCTCCACACAGCCATTGAGCCCATTGCAGACCCAGCTGGAGGTGCTCCAGGGAGCTCTGAAGTTCCTGCGACAGCTGAAGGAGGGCAATGGCGGTGGCGATCTGCACAGTCAAAGCCTGCGTCAGCTGCAGGATCGGAACCTGGACCTGAGCAATCAAGTGGCCTTCCTCAACCAGCAGCTGGAGCGATGTGGCCTCTTGCCTCTCGAATACCTGGAGGTTTTCGAAGGTAAACCTAGCTGAGTTGTAGATAAAAACTCGACTGAGCACCGGCAAATGCTGGCGCCAAATGGAATTGCTCAAAACACAGATGCTGCTGCTGCAAAGGCGGCTGTGAGAGATGCGGCTACTGAAACGGATGATGTCCTGCAGGTCAGCATTTAGCATCCATGCTAGTTGATGCGCAATGATTTCTAGTCGAAAAGCCAAGAACTAAGGCATTGGCACAGTTTTAGATCATCCTCAGATTTCTAATGTTTCTAATGCTTCAACAGATTCACGCACAACTGCTAATTGGGCTGGCGCGAACGGAGCTTTAGCAAAGTGTCAGCGCCCAGCCCCTCTTTTCGACCTAGGTGTATGTTTTTAGGGTTATTGCTAGATCTTAAATTTGATAAGGCTGCTGCTCGTCACAGAAGGCTCCAATCGCTCTAATTCTTTCACCATTGGAAAGAGCAACATCGAATTGACTATAGTTTATCTCTTGAGTTTTGCATGAAACGTTTGATTTTAGGGTGAAAAACGCAAAAAACCATATGTCCGAACTCCTTCTTCTCCTTCTTCTTCTTCTTCTTCTTCTTCTCCGCATCTATTCAATGGACGATAGTAGGTATTCATTTCTCCCCCCCCCCCCGCCATCCCCGACTCCCTTGGCCTCATTTTATATTTTTTTTATCATAGCTCTTTAGTCACAACAAGGAGCCATATGCACCAGTGGTGTAGTGGTATAAGCGATTGACAGCAAATTGAAACTGGCAGGTTCGAATCCAGCTCAGTCATTCATTTTGAATTTTGTGTATTTAAAGCTGAGAAAATAATTGGTACAATCGGCAGACTAAAAAATCGCCCTAAGTATGAACCAAGAAAATTTTTCAAAATTTTTTTAGTTTGCCAATAATTTTTATTTTTGAAACTTTTCATTACGTTTTATTTTTTTTATTTTTTATTTGTGATTTATTTATCTAATAAAATGTATTTATTGATCTCTAAAATTTGTTTTAATACATTTTATTATACTATATTAAAAGTGGAAGAAATATCTGGTACCATCGGCAGGCCAAATGTAGTTCTCTTTTCTCCAAAAGTTGTAATTGCCTCGAGTAAAAAGTCAAGGAAATACAATTTCTACTACTGGAATCTGCTGCGTCATCTGCATCTTGGTTTTGGCGCGCATGGAAAGAGACACTGAACTGCGCGCCAAAAACAAAATGCAACTGTCATAGCAGGCATTCCAGTAGTAGAAATTGTATTTCCTTGACTTTTTACTCGAGGCAATTACAACTTTTGGAGAAAAGAGAACTACATTTGGCCTGCCGATGGTACCAGATATTTGCATAATCTTCTGTCTGCAATGTTCTAAGAGCCACATGCGATGCGAACTGCAGGTGATGGGTGAGAAGAGTAGCGATGCAGAGGCAGCCCCAGTGACAGTGCCGCAGAAGGTTCAGGTGAACAACTACAGCTATGTCATCGTCAGCGCACAGCGGATGCCCACTCGCCAGAACCCAAATCCTCCTCCAATTGCGCCAAGGCCCAGTCAGGACGCTGCTGAGCTTTCCAGCTCCTTGCAGCAGCCTGCGTCCTTAGCTAGCAGTTATTTCATTTTTCATTTGGATATTAGCCCGCCATTTGGGGGTTGAGCACTCTGAATGGGTGATTCGATCAAGAATCATTCTGAACATGAGGCTTTTGTGCTGCCTGATGAGAAATTAAATTAACAGGATACGAAGTTGAGATTGCAATTAGTTAAATTAGGAAATAGAAATTGGAAACCTGGTTTAAATTAGCCATAATAATGTATGAACCATATCAAAACGCTTTGATGTTTCAAATATACTAGTTTGAAAACGCCGCACAATTGCAAGTTGATGCAGTTGTTCAAGATATGGTTTGTTCATATTTTTTTCTGTTTGTTTTTATCCAAGCTTGATGAATTTCGATGCCTGATCAATGAATTGTTCAAATCAGTCATCGCTTGCAGACCAATCCGCCCCCAGCAAGCTGCTGGTCTCCACCCGCGTGCAAACGGACGAAAGTAGCCTCCCGCCCAAAGCCGCCCCTCCCAACCGCCCCACTCCGCCCTCCCCACCACCCATGGACCTCCTCGCCGCCCCTCTCTCCCCCCAGTTCGAACTGGCACCTCCCCCAGACAAACCACCACCTCCCCCTCCAAAGCCGGCCATCCGTGAAGTAAACATCACCTCACCACCCCCCTCCGCCCCTCCCCCCGCCAACAAATTCTCCGTCCACTACCTCAGCGCCGACGGCAAGGCCAAGAAGCGCAGCAAGCCCAAGCCTCCTCCTGACACTCCGCACTATCCTTCCGGACAACTCCTGCCAGCCTCCAGCATCAGTCTGCCAGTCTCCTACGAGGCCTCCTACTCCACCCCACCTCAGCCCCCGCCCGTCTACAGCGTCTATACGGGGCATCAGCAAGAGGAGCCAGCCGCACCCGCGCAGGCCCCAGAGCTGGCCAGTCTCAGCTATGAGGTGGGCTATTTCTCCTGCCCGATGGTCTCATGCTTCAAGTCTCCAATAGATTAGCCAATCGCATTCAGTATACAATCTACAAGTGATTCGGCAACTGTGAATTTTAATGGGTTTTCCGGTAAACCAGCCAATCCAGGATTGAATGGGGAGTATAGTTGAATTGCTAGGCAAGCAACCAGGGGAGCCTGGACGAGTTGTGGCAGCAAGGCTACGCTCAGTACGGGGACTACATACCCAACGCCGTCTCCGCCTGGCATCCTCATCCTCCAACCTCTCAGCCCACGGCTCAGCCCTCCCTCTTCCAGTCCACCACTGCCATCGCTTCAGGTTTCCTTTTCTTCCCGCGCCGCTCCACAACCAAAGGCGGAATGTGCGCAGCTCAAAAGCTTGATGTTTTAGTGCGCTGTTTTTTTTCAGCTTATTCCGGTGTTTCTCAATGCGTAGACTACTGCCTGAGTTCTCATCTATTGCTGCGTGTCATCTTTTCTAAAAGTATCAGTCTAATGTTGAACTCATTGCCCAGGCTCACTTACTCGATAAATTCGTAAGCCTCTCAATCTCCAGTGCTAAAAACTTGAGGCCAGGGCAGCAGCGGCAGCGGTCTAGAGGCCAGCGGCTACAGCAGCTTCTACCAGCAGCTGAGCAGCTACGAGCAGCAGCGGGCAGGGCAGAAGGAGCCTTCCGTCAGCACCAGCCGATCTTCCTTTCATCTTCCCTCCCGTCCTCCGCCCCCTCTAGCCAAGAGTCAAGGCAAGACGCGTCTTTCAATCTCTACAAGCTCCATAGGCTTCAATTCAGGGCCCTTCCACATCGCCAACATGCTGCCCGAGGCCAGCACTGCCCTCCCAGCCTTCCACAAGCAGCGCAAAAGGCAGCAACCCGACCAGCCTGCCACTCGGTGCCCTGATGTTTTGTCTCTCATTCTTATCATAGTTTTGGAATTGCATCCGGCAATTGCGATTTGGGTTAATGGGTAAAAGTCAAGTCCAATAATAGAGCAGTATAATCCAAAATACCATGTCGCAAGGAAAGGGCCGTAAAACTGCTGCACCAGGCATGATTCTTTCCACTGGCTTTCAGGCGTAATGATTGATGGAAGCCTTTGAAAAGAGCTGAATTAGATTTGCTGAAACATTGGGGCGTGCTTTAGGGATGGCGGAGGGAAGAGAAGGGCGGAGGAGGTGATGCCGGGTAACCTGGGCAACTATGCTGCTGCCCACCTGCCCACCCTGGCCCCCTCCCACCTAGTCGTCTCTGCTGCCCATCACCTCAACCCGCCCTCCTTCATGCCCTCCTTCACTTTCCCCAGCCACTCCCATCAAGGCACCCATTAATTAGGCGGCGCCTTTCTTTCTTTTTCGCCAACTTTTATGATGCTTCGTTCAAGTGATGCTTCGCTCCCTGTTTGTTTCAGTTTAATATGGATTTATTTTACATGTTTATATAGTTCATAATAAATCGCAGCACAAACAAGGTATTCTCGGCTGTTGCCAAGAGAAATACTGCCATAGACAATTAACCCCAAAAGCTTGTAGGATTTGAAGAGTCTGGAGACGATAGAGCCTGTCTAGTGTCGAACGATGAAAAGTTTAGCAAGGAAGAGCAGCATAGTGCAAACATTTTGCAAACATTTTGCTGCAAACATTTTCTGCAACTGCAAACATTTTGCTTTGGCCTGATGTAAGGGCTGGTAGCCAGGGGCCATGGCAAGGCCACACTGTCCACTGATTTGACTACAGGCAAAATCTGGCGTGAGAAGGGATGGAAGTGTAGGGCCAAATGTTGCCAAGTGCTCCTTCATTTGACCTGGCCGTTTGAACGCCGGCAGTGGTAGTCTGTCCAATATTTCCCGCTTCACAGACACAAAAAGCAGCCATAAGCAGCGCTGTGGAGAGGCGGGCACTGGCGCATGCGATGGTCTGAGAGACGCCTTCCATACGGCTAATCGGACTCAACTCACCGCCACCGGCCAAAGCCTTTGCAGCATTTCCATCAGCTTAGGCAGCTAGGCAATTAGAAGGAGGTCTGGGCTTTCTGCTGCTGAGCCTTGCCGTCTAGCCGCAGACTTGCTGGACAGAATCTGCCTGGCCCTTGACCTTCGCCCCTGCCCCACCATTCCAGCTCCCCAGGGCCTCAGCGCGCGCTCGCAAGTTCCAGGAATGGCACAAATAGACCCTGCACAGCCGATTCCATCTATGCCCAGCAAGAAGGGGAGGCCCTGCTCTGGGAGTATTATAAAACTTTCTTTCCTTTTTTATCATCATCACGAGGATGAGGGAGCTGACAGAATCACAGCAAAGTGAGTCTGAACAATTGGGGAAGGAGCAGCTTAGCAGAAACTGCTGTCAAAGGATGGAGAAATACGGGGCTGAAGGAGCTGCTCTTCCGTCCGGCGGCTTTCAACGGCCTGCTTTACGCTAAATATCTGATAAACGTTTGATCAAACATTAATCATACTACTCTATAAATGGATCATTCTTATTTACTTTCCACAAAAATGCAATGCAGTCACTGTCCACTGAGTTTCTCTCTCGGAGAGCTGGCCATTCACACGGCAGCCTTTCATCTCAGCGACGCAGCAAGCATGCCTCGATGGCACTGTCCCACTTGCGACTTCAGCTCCGCCCAGCCCAGAATAATCGTCTGCCATGCTTTCTTTGAGAATCATCAGCTGCCTCGACTGGAGCAGCCCCTCCTGAAGCTAACCATCCCATCCCCCACTCTGCCAAAAGCCACCAACACCCAAGTGTTGCCAAGCGCTGCTAGCAACATTGATTCAGAAAAGAAGACTGCCTCTGAGATGCCGGCATCTTGCTGCGACCAAAAACCTGTGAAGACTCAGTTCAAGATGCCTGTGAGCCAGAAGCTCCCACCAAGCTGGAGTGAGAGTGTCGTGGTAGCAATCTATAAGAGAAAAGGCCAACCCAGCTCTCCCTCCTCCTACCGTCCAATATCCCTCCTCCCTGCCATGTCCAAATGCTTAGATAAAATACTGGCCAAACACCTGCGTGTGGAGTTAGAGCGCCTATGGGTCTTACCAGCCAACATGCATGGATTCCGCCCAAAGAGATCAACCACCACTAACCTTATCTCTTTCCAATCCTACTTGGCAGAGCATGTGGCAAGGGGGAGGTCGGTAGATGTGGTCTACACTGATTTCAGCAAAGCCTTTGACCGCATCTCCCATGCTAAACTACTCCACATATGCCATTCACTTGGTTTCAGTTTGGACCTGCTGCAACTGGTGGAGGCATTCATCTCGGGCCGCTCCTTCAAGGTTCGAGTGGGAACTGCTCTCTCACCTCCTCAACCCATTCCCTCATCAATAGTGCAAGGTGGTGCATGCAGCCCCATCCTTTTTAATGTCTACCTCCTACCACTTGCCTGGAAACTAAACCAGCTACCAGGCATATGCTGCTGGTTTTATGCAGATGATCTACGCATAGCTTCCTGCCCTGGCCCTACCCAGCCCTCCGCCCACCTGCAGGATGCCTTGGATGAACTCGCGGCATGGTCCCAGAATTGGCAGCTCCCTCTCAGCCCAGAAAAATGTTTCGTTGCACGCATAGGGGCAGGTGAAGCAGGGAGCTATGAAATCGGCACCACCCAACTTCGGCGGCAGGAGAAAGAGGGGAGCATAAGCGACCTGGGCATGTGGATAACAAGCAACCTCTCCACCTCAGCTCAGGTATCCAATGCGATTGCCTCAGCTAACCATGCCAGCTGGCTCACTAAAAAATGCTTCACCTCGGCATCTATCTCAACGCTCTCCTGCGCCTACAAAACCTATGTCCTCCCTCACCTAACCTATGCCTCACAGGCCTGGGCCCCTACTTCCCGCACGGATATCAAACGGCTTGAAAGCGTGCAGAAACAATACTCACGCTACATTTTCCTGCATGCTAACAGGCGCCAAAAAGGCCTGGGGTATAAGGGGAGATGCAGGGAGCTAGGCTGGGAGACAATTGAACACCGCCTTGCCACTGCAGATCTTCTTCTACTCCGGCGCTGCTATAGGCTGATTTGCAAGGCCTATGACTCCAACACACTGCCACACAACAGCCCTCTTCTATATCTCTCCCCTCCAACCCACCCCTCTCTAACAAGCCCCGAAGCCCTTGGCCAGATAACCTTACACAGCTGCCCAGTCTATTTCCCCAAAGCCACATCCAACCTCCGAGGCCGTCACCTCCTCGATCCCCCTACCCCAAACACCACCCTGCTTGCGTCCACCTGGCCCCACCGCTCCCGTCTGCTTTGGAACAAACTCCCCGAAAAGCTGGTCCTAAGTGGCGAGGAAGCGTTTAAGGCTGGGGTCCGGCGACTGCTGGGAGGCAGCCTTTGAGCGAGCCTGGCCTCTTCAACACACTGCTGATTCTATTCCACCACACCTCTCTCTTTCTGCCTCATGTGATCCGCCGCACACTCACTTTTCACTGTTGGGCTGGCCCCGTTAGGGGCGGCCTTTTACACAGCATAAAAGCTGATCACTTCAAAAAAGCCTAGTGCGGTACATGAAGGAGGGAAAGAAGGCAGCCAGTGCCGTCGCTGTGATCGGATCATCAAAGACTACAGGTGGTTGGTCGTCCAGCATTCAGCTGTTGAATAGCATATTGATTGAGGGAATATTTGAGGGAGCGTCACGTGGTGGCCTGTCTTCGATTACAGCCATTTGCCTGCAGCAGCTGTGGGGTGCGGCAAACACAGACCAGCAGCGTGTACAAACACATCCGATTGAATACCGCCTGCAGGTTTCAGTTTGTCGGCTAAGGTGGAGTGAAGGAAAGAGTGCGTAGTTGCAGTGGAGGCTCTCCTGTATTGGTGGAGCAGGTGGAGAACGAAGCAGCAGTCCGTCTGGGTCTAGCCGAATGCTTTGGCATAGATGGCAGCAGTTGGTTTGGTTTCGGTATGAGATGAATGAATAAAGCTGGACAATTATTATTTTCAAGCGTTTACTGATTTGAACTATCGGCGAACATGGGAAGCCAACACTGTTTGACTTGTCCTTTTGCCAGCTACTTGCTCTCGCCCCTAATGCACCTATAGATACCAAGCATTCTTAAAAGTATTAGATAAATTTTGGGCCTAAAACGAATGGTCATTCTTGAGTGAACATAAAAAGGAGATGACGACTTCTACATCTCCTGCATCACAATAAAATGTTTTCGTTTCTGTTCTTACTCAGGCACTGAATTTAATGGCCGTTATAAATCTGCCAGTTTATATCGTCTAAATATTATTTTGCCAACAAAACATCGTTGTGCAAAGCAAAACTGTTGCTCCACTCTGGCCTCTGGAATGCGGCTGGTTTTCGGCAAGATACCGAGGCGCACTTCTTCAGAAATGCGAGTGCAACTGGAGTGCTTGCAATGCACTGGGGCAGGAAGGTTGCAAAACACGTGAACAGCTGAGGGCCAGCCGGCTATCGCTCTGGCATTCTGTCAATATAAAACCAGCTCTCCAGCCACGCCTCTTCATTTTTAAGATAGCGCCGTCAAGGATGACGCTGCAAGACCAGCGTAAGCCCTCAATATTTCATCCATTCTGGCCCCAATATTCGACGCTTACAGTGCTTCTGGTGTCCGGCGGCGGAGGCTATGTGGGTCTGCCTGCACTGTGTCAACGAAGCCCTGCAGGCTGGCTATCGGTCAGTTCCATTCCTCATTGCTTACCCTCCTGGCCAAATTTTTGGAGCTGCTCAGAGTTCGAGCAACAGTTCGCAGCCTCACAAACCCCAAGAAGACAGCGCCGCTCAAGGCACTGGCCAACCAGGAACGGCTGGAACTTGTGGAGGCGGATCTGCTCAAGCCGGAGTCCTGGCCCCCGTTTCTCAACTTTCACTTCACCCTCTCAATCTCTCTTTCCCATGCCCTTCCCTCCCAGAGCAGTGGAGGGGGTATCGATCATCCTGCACGTGGCCAGTCCCTTCTTAGTCGACCAGCCGGAGGACGAAAATGTCCTCATCAAGCCTGCCGTCGAGGGAACCCTGAATGTCCCTTTTCAACCCTATAGGCCTTCTGGCTCAAAATATGGTCAATTTGCAGGTACTGCAAGCAGCAGCCGGTAGCGGCGGCAGTGTCCAGCGCGTCGTTCTCACCTCCTCCACAGCCGCCGTCTTTGGTGAGTCTTTTTTTTCGGTTCACAGATTTTAATCTGGAGAGAAGGAATGGCCTATCGGCCACATCCAAACGAATCAATGAAAAAGAGTGCTGTGGCATGAGTAGGCTTTTGGATCACCTGGGGCAGATGTGTGCGAACAGAAGAGGGCCCAGTAAAGACAAGAGCAGGTGAAATAGTGAAATGATCATCTGTCCAGCAGCCGCCGGGCCTCAGTGAAGAGCCGTTCCCTGCTTCCTGCCGCGGCTTCCTCCGAGACCAGGTTCCAGAGCCCACGCACCCTGAAGGGCCACAGGCACTCCAGGCTCCTGGCCCCGGTTGGAGGCGCCTCAATATGATGCTTCCCCCGAAGGTTTGAGAAGATTCGTGGAAAGAATATGGAGTGGAAAGAGTCTTAGTAGGAGGCTAGGAGGAATAGAATCCTAGGAGATGAGTTGATCCAAGGTGGTCACCTGAGCCCCCAGGGGCGGCACTTCACGGAGGCGGACTGGTCCATCGTGGAGCATCCCTCCATGACGGCCTACCTCAAGTCCAAGACGCTGGCCGAGAAAGCTGCCTGGGACTTTGTCAAGGAGCTTCCTGGTCTTGCATCTCTTTTCGACTCTTTGAAGCGAGGTGAAAATAGGTGAATTCAGAGGAGCAGCGGTTCGAACTGGTCACCATCAACCCCGGCTTCATTCTAGGCCCGCCGCTGGGGCCGGGCGAGTGTACCTCTGCTGATGTTCATACTGGCTCCAACCAATGCTTGAATGCTGATCAGGCGCGGTTGCAGGTGGTGAAGCAGATGCTGATGGGCAGCTACCCGCTGCTGCCTCGAGTCCACATGGAGTGCATCGACGTTCGAGACGTGGCCAAGGCCCATGTCAAGGCTGCTCAGGTTTCATCATGAAACAAGAACATACTCTATACTTTATTTAGATAATGTTATAGCGATTAGCTTAGCAAGTTTGATATTCATATGTTCGTATGTGGTTTCATAGCCGTTTCATTTGAGGAATTGATTTTGTTGGCAGTCAGGGTTTTAGATGTTTAGTATCTCCATCTTTTTCCACAGTCATTAGCTAAGTTGAGGTGCCGGAGGCCGGCGACACCACTTGGTGGTTCAAAGACCTCGGACAAGTTTTGAAGGAAGAGTTCAACAAATACGGTTCCACTTTGGCCGCTAGGTTCTCATCAAGAAATGTGATGCATACAGGCTACTCCGCCTCCGGTCGAGAGGCCCCCGATTGCCTGCTGAAAGTCGTCGCCTGGTTCAACAGCACCATGCGACAGATGGTACCGCGTCTCTCCTTCGACTATGTGATGGAGAACGGGCGCATGAAGCAGATCCTTGGTTTCCTCCTTTCTTTGGGGCTCATTTCGTGAGGCTATCTTTGGACAAGAGTTTGCAGGAATCACGGAGCCAATCCCCCTGAAGAAATCGCTGACAGACATGGGGCACAAGCTCATCGAGCTCGGCTACATTCCCAAGAAGCCTGCCTACACTCCGCCCAACTGATATGTTTCACTGGAAATGCTAGCGTAGGCCGCCATTGCCATTGCCAAGCTTAGAATCATGTTTTACTCCCTCTGGCATCCAGAAATGAGCAGCTGGGTTGAAACAGCGCTGGTTGGAATAAATTTCATTTGTAAGACCTAAGGCAAAAATGCTAGAGAAACGTAAAAACAAGTGTCGCCGAATATTTCATTAGCGCATGCGCACCGATTCAGCATCGCCTTTTTTCAGCATCACCTAAATTCTTGGTGGTTGTCGAAACTTGAAACTGTTGAACAATTGTAATAGCATTTTTGAACGTAATCTATATGAATTTCTTGTATTGTTTTGCGAAGTTGTTTTCAACTCAATTGAGCAATTTCTGGCACACAGCTAAATGTATATCAAGCTGACTTAATAACGAAAGGGTAAAGAGTAAATACGAAACAAATACTAAAAACGAAAAAGTTAATGATAAAGAACGCAATTTTTGAAAGCACTCACTCACCGGGCAGTCAGCAGCAAGCTAACTGCGCAGTCAGCCTGACTAATCAGGAGAATCGCCTCTACCATTGAAGAAAGATAGTCCCTACACCACTCCTCTCCCTCTCCACAACTTCACGCAAGCACGCGTGTACCTCAACTGCACACTAGTCAGCTGGTCACTCCTAGCCTCTTGCCCTCCCGGCCAAATGAAATCGATGCCCGCCTAGCCATGCGCCGGAAAAAAGCCTCCACTTAGCTAGCGATGTCCCTCTACGGAAGCATAGCCTTGGCCGGGGCCGTGTTGACCCTGGTGGTCGGCTATGTCTACCAGAAGTACCTGCCGGCGCCTCCGCCTCGGTTTCATTTGGACCCTAGTTGAGCTGATTGGTTGAAAAATGGAAATGATTGGAGGATTGCCGGAATCGACCTGGGCATGACCTTTTCGGAGACGTAGAAAGTCGTCAGCAACTCGAAGGATAGTATTTTTTCAGGCACAACCTTTTCCTCCATAGGCGTCTACCACTTCAAGAGCGGGAAGCCGGAAATTCTGGCCGACGCCCTAGGCCATAGAAGCATTCCCAGCGTCGTTGCATTCAGGTTGGCTCAAATTTAACAGTTCCATTTGATTTATACATTTCGATTTTCCATCAGTTAACCGGATTGTAGCTTCTTAGTTGCATTAGGAGGTGGATGTTTTGGCGAAACATCAGCTGATGAGAAATTGTTCAAACGTCAAACGTCTGTGGTTTGCAGAGAAGATGGGAGCGTTCTGATAGGCCACGAGGCGGTGGCGCAGAGTGAGCTGAACCCAACGGGGACAATCTACGATGCGAAGCGCTTCATCGGGAAGGTCTTCGAGGAGGATGAGGCCTTCCAGAAGGAGTACCGCGATCGCTACCCCTTCACCATACACCTCAACAGCAGTGGAGAGCCTGCCTTTCGAGTCCCCAACGGCAAAGGCGGTCATAGGTCAGCAATAGAGTTTTGAAATAGTCGAAGAGGCAAGCCTACCTAGTATCACTCGTTGTATGGGACACTAACACCTTTGCGTCTTTGTGAAACATCAGCTAGCTGGGAAATGATGATGTAAAACAGCGCGTTTGTGCCCGAAAATGTCAAGCTTTAAAGCAGTTGTTTTGTTTCATTCAGCTAATCAATGATACACGGCCTAGGTACGTGAGCCCAGAAGAGATCGGGAGTCTGATCCTAGGCCGTCTGCGTTCCACAGCGGAGAAGGCCATCGGACTGCCTCTTCGCATGGCCGTCATCTCCGTCCCCGCCGAGTTCAACGACCGCCAGCGGAACGCCACCAAACAGGCTGCTCGTCTCGCTGGTTTGGCCTCCAAGCCCATCTGCAAAGTCTGAATCCCGTCTAGTCGACAGGCATCGAAATCCTGCGCGTCATCTCGGAGCCCACTGCAGCAGCCCTCGCCTACGGCCTGCATCAGAAGCCGGGCGTGGAATATGTTGTGGTTATTTGACCGACTTATTTGACCACTTGTATTGCTTCTAAAATTAACCAGAGCCGCAACTACGCATTAGTTGGGGAAATAACTGTACAAGTAAGAAAACTGGGTGAAACATCAGGCGGGCCAGTTGCAGGTGGTGGACTTGGGAGGAGGGACTTTGGATGTAAGTCTGCTGTGGCTGCAGAACGGCATGTTCATCACCACCGCCATGGCAGGCAATAACAGACTAGGTTTCCCCCTGAACCCTGAACCCTCACAGCTTCCTAGAGTGCCAAAGTCTGCCATCCCTTTAGGCGGCCAGGATTTCAACCAACGCGTCCTGCAGCATCTCAAGAAGCAGATACACCGCAAGTTCGGCCAGCCTCTTTTCAGCGAAGAAGGTCTCACAGCATCTTTTCACAATCCCTAAATCCCCTGAAACGTCGGCCATACATTGTCAGGCATCCAAAACCTGCGTATGGCCATCGAAGCAGCCAAGCTGAAGCTCACCGCTGCTCATTCGGCGCTCATCTCTGTGGACCTGCCTCAGCTGGGTCATTTCGAGCACAAGGTCGGGCACTATTTGAGGACTCAGCTCTGTTCAGAAGAAGTTCTAGAGACATATTTGTTGCAGCTGACTCGAGCGGAGTTCGAGGAGCTGAACGCGGACCTGCTGGAGTCCATCAAGGAGCCGATCCTGGCCTGCTTGGAGGACGGGGAGATTGGGAAGGAGGATGTGGACGAGGTTGTGCTGGTGGGCGGCAGCACTCGCATTCCGCGCGTTCGCTCCATCGTCGGCGAGTTCTTCAAGTTAGCTACCTTTTCTTCTTTTTTTGAAAAGCTCAAGATAGGGGGACATTAAAAAAATAATCTTTTATTCAACCTAATTCAGAAAAGGGTTTCTGTTCGGAAATTAGATTCACTGGATCATACCAATTGGCTCCAACTCGCTTCATCCGAAGACCTTATTCAACCTTGAAACATCAGCAGCCCAAGTACTTGCCTAGCATAATGGCAGCGGGCGTTGCAGAAGAGCGCCGAACTTCGGCGTGGACCCGGACCTGGCGGTGACGACAGGCGCCGCAGTGCAGGCCGGTGTCTTGGTGGGCGGCTGGCCTCTCAAGGTCTCCGCCACCGAGCTCACCTCTGCCCAACGGAAGCGACACATCTACACCAAACACGCTGCATCCTCTCCCGCCTGAACTCCTCTGCATACCAACTGTTTGCACTGATAGGAGAGGCGCTTCCACCAACTCTCTCTCTCTCTGACTGGCATCAAAATTAGGGACTACCTGGTTGTGATCTGATCTGCTTATTTTGGGCGCAACGAAGCTAGGCACCTGATGAATGATTGTAGGGTTTTTGATTTGCTCTCTGGGATTGGGATGCGTTTTTTAGGGCTGGAAGCATTCCGTTATGTGACGACTTGGTTGGGTTTAATTCATTGTTCTGCGGCTGGAGCTTTGTTTGGCTGGTTCCTTTGCTCAGGTGCTGTGATAAGAGACATAGTTTTGCTACAATTTCGAAAAAAACAAACAAAATGCAACTCACCAAGGAACCCGTAAAAATTGCAATGAAGGAATCTTATCGCGCAGCAATTAACAGTAATGGCAAAGGGAATGCGGCGATTTGGTGGGAATTCGTCTTGGGCCAGTAGAGCTCATCTTCTGCAGCTATCTTCAGACCTGTCAGTTGCAATGATTTGGTGCACTCGACGGCAACGATTTGAGAGCCTAATTCTTAAGTTTTCTTCACAGCCTCTCTAGCATCAGACACCACAGTCAAAGGTTTCGATTAAACTAATAGCTTACGCTTAACAAAACTGATTATGTAGAGAAAACTGGAAATATTAATGTAAGACACCATCGCTCCCTCCCAGGGGGCGTGTAAGAAGAAGCATTGACGGATAAATTTTACCAATTTTCTTTCTATATCAATAAGTTTTAAATAAACATAAACACCATCTTTAGATAAAAGATCAAAGAAAGCCTGGATGAAAGAAGGACCTGCAGCCTGGAGGAGGGCCAAAAGGCGAGCTCTGCTTCGAACAATGGAGGCATCAGCTGCATAGAAGGCGTACTCTCCTTCCAAGCTCCTCTCCTCTTCCTCCACGCCTCTTCCACGAACCACATTCACCCACTCTTTCACCA